>BJCN01307401.1:0-17015 GCA_018326445.1 Flaveria brownii
AGGAGGAAATGGTGGTGGTGACAGTGATCAGAAATTTTTTGATGCTGATAACCACTCCATTGAAGACAACATCAATGATGTCACACACTCATTAGATCAAGCTTCTCTTGATAAGTGTGCTTATGTGGTGGGAGACACTTCATTGCTAGATCTAAACTTCTCAAATTTAGATCTGTCTAATCAACTTGCTATGATCCCTCAACTTAGGATCCACAAGTCACACCCCACCATAAACATCATTGGAAATATTGAAAAGGGGGTGAGAACAAGTGGAGAAACCCATAAGAAAAATGTTTGTCTATACTCTTGTTTCTTATCCCAGATAGAACCAAAGAAAGTTGATGAGGCTTTGAAGGATGGAAGTTGGGTTGAAGCAATGTAAGAGGAGTTGCTTCAATTCAAAAAACAAAACCTTTGAAACCTATGTCCTCTTCCTTAAGGGAAGACTATCATAGGAACTAAGTGGGTGTTTAGGAATAAGAAAGATGATAGAGGACTTCTCATCAAGAATAAGGTAAGACTGGTTGTTCAAGGGTACACACAAGAAGAAGGAATTGATTACACTGATGTCTTTGCTCCTGTAGCAAGACTTGAAGCTGTTAGGATATTCCTAGCATTTGCTGCATCCAAGGACTTCAAGGTCTACCAACTTGATGTCGAGTATGCTTTTTATATGGGGTGATTGATGAAGAGGTGTATGTCAAACAACCACCTGGCTTTGCAGACCTATATTATCCTGATTATGTCTGCAAGCTTGATAAAGCTATTTATGGTCTGCACCAAGCTCCAAGAAAGTGGTATGAGACACTATCTCAGTATCTCTGTCCACATGGCTACAAGAGGGGTACTATAGATTGAACTCTCTTCATCAAAGGAAGAGGAAATGACTTGATGCTAGTTCAAGTATATGTATATGACATTATTTTTGGGTCAACTAATCCGAAGCTCTGTAAAGACTTTGACAAGCTGATGAAGAATAGATTTCAAAAGTGTTCCATGGGGGAACTCAATTTCTTTTTAGGAATTCAAGTGAAGCATGTTCACAATGCCATCTTCATAAGTCATTCAAAGTATGTACAAGATATACTTACAAGATTCAATATGACTGAATGTAAGGTTGCAAAGACACCCATAGACAGAAAACACTCCCTTGGACCTGATCTTTAGGGGGAGTGTTTAGATGAACATCTTTACAGGGCTATGATTGGGTCTCTCATATATCTTACAACTAGCAGGTCTGATATTTTGTGTGCTACATGCATATGTGCAAGATATCAAGCCAACCCCGAGATGTCACACCTGATTTCTATGAAAAGAATTCTCAGATATCTCAAAGGTGGCCCTAAGCTAGGCCTTTGGTATCCAAATAATTCTGACTTTAATTTGTATGCCTATATAGATAATGACTATGATGGCTGCAACATGACTGCAAAGTCCACATCTAGGGGATGTATTGATTATGGTGGATGCAATATGACTGCAAAGTCCACATCTGGGGGATGTTAATTCCTTAGTGGAAGGATAGTCTCATGGCAATGCAAGAAATAGTCCAGTGTATCTACATCAACTGTCAAAGCTGAATATATTGTTACTGCAAGCTGCTATGCTCAAATGCTTTGGATTCAGAATCAGATGCTGGACTATAGATACAACTTCAAAGATACTCTTATCCATATAGACAAAAACAGTGCTATCTCTAACATCAGGTATCATCTAATTAGAGATAATTATGAAATAGAGATAATTATGAAAAGGGATTGATAAAACTAGTCAAGGTTAACAATAATGAACAATATGTTGAAATGTTCATAAAGATGAATATAGATTTAAATATCTTGTATCAGCTATTAGAATGATTAACCTTGAATAGATTTTCTTAAAAACTTAATCAACATTATTTCTAAACGGAATTGTGTGTCCTAAGTTCTCTAGACAATAATCTACATAAGCCCAGTTTATCTTGGGAGAAAATCTTGTATAATTAATATTCCATTGAATTTTGAAAATTTTAAATATATTTTCTTTTGGAGGACATTAACATTGCCTTCGGAATAATTTAAGTCTTTAAATCAAATAACTACTTATAAGAAATTTACCTTCGGAAGAAATGCTGATATTTCTTCCAAAGCCAAAATATGCTTCTAAGTACTTATATGCATTGAAGAACAAATTTCTTCCGAAAGCAATCATATCTCAGAAGATTTGTTCTCATTAAGAATAAAACTTCTAAGTTATAATTTCTTCCTAAACCAAATATGCCTCGGAAGAGAAAATACTTCAAGTAATTTTTCTTCCGAAGCAAATTTTCACAAAGCTAAGGAATATCTTCCGAAGTCAAAATTTGGCTTCGGAAGTTTTTCACAAAACTTCTTAAGATAAATTACATTCGGAAGAGTTTCGACTTCCATGAAAACTACCTTTTTGGGAACTTTCTCAGATGTGGGACTGACATTCGGATTTCAAAGTTTATTCTTTTACATTAAGTTTGTCTCAAATCCATTTTATATAAATATACCGAACGGTTCCCCCTTTTTCACTAACTTCTTCATCTGCAAATTCTCTAAACCTAAATTCCCACTCACCGCCTTTGTTCTTATCTTTCGTCACCTCAAAGCTACCTCAAATGGCCAACCTTGACCGCAGAAACCAACCTGATTTTTCCATGCATCTTCATAGACGATAGAATCAAGTTGCTCTGTTGAATTCTGAGAAAGATCCAAGTTTCTCAGAGGTTTGCCATTTTCTTTCTCTAACTAACTACTTCACCTCCCTCATAATTGATCCTACACTCTATGAGGATCAATGTTTGGGCTTTTGGAGGACCTACCAAGAGGTCAACATGGATGGGGAGAAGGAACTGTCTACCACAGTGCAAGGAAGGACAATCTTCATAACTCCAGCTTTCGCAAACTCTCATCTAAAGCTGGATGATGCAGAAGATGAATTGTCCTTTCCAAAATCTACTGTTAACCACTTCTTTGAGCAGATGGGCTATAAGGTGACTTCTTAGTCAGAACCTTCAAGAAAGGGAAGGTTTCCTCTCAGTGGAAGTACCTCCTCCATGCCATTATCCACAACTTGTCTAACAAACATAGACGATGGGACCAAATTGTAGAAAACCTCTCTTTCATAGTCCATGGAATAGTTCATGTGGTCAAGTTCAGGTATTCACAATTTGTGTTCACTAATTTACTTGCAAAATTGGACTCCTTAGAATATTATATGTTCACTAGATATGTCCAGTACGTTCTCAACTGTGAACTGGGCTCACAGCTGAGGGAACAAGTAATATTCTAAAATTAGGACTGATGTAGCCTGACATCTTTAAGACTATGAGAAAGCCTACTGTGGGCTTCTCTAGGGTAGAAACAACACTGGTCCTAAAAATGTTAGAGCTTATTGCTCAAGGTGACAACCTAGCAGCACCAGCTAGTGTTGAACCCACACCTTCTACTTCAAGACCACCTACATAACCATAAATAATCCTTACCTACCAAAGAAGATTCAAACGAATCCCTACATATGTTATTCAACCTATGCATGCCCCCATGTCACCTCCTATACAAAAGGAAGTGGACACAGGAGCTCCCACTTCCCTTAAGGAGCAAACCACTCCCACATCACCAATAATCAGTCATGAGGTTCCTCATGCTTAGACTGAAGAGCTCATAACCCAAGAAGCCTTAAACCGTCACTCAGAGTCTCAACACTCTAGTGAAAAACCTTCAGGGGAAAGTTACTATCCCCAACCTCTTGATATAAACCAACTAATACCCAACCTAGAATTATATGATGATGAAGATATTGCACTCAATGAGTATCATGAATCTCTCTTCTCTTTTCCTACTCAAAGAGATATGTGTACTCATATGTCCCTCGTATCTAGCATACATCATCCACCCCCACTAAGGTGGACCTTCCTGAATGGAAATCCATATGGAAAAGGCTCTTACTTCTGCAAGTGAGTACATCATTAAGACCTCAACCATGGAAACCCAGCCCATTGACACTTCAACTGAAGATGTTAGTGAGCAGGGGAAATCCAGCAGCTAAGAACAACAGGCTGGTGATGAGGAAGAAAACTTGGGTCCAATTCACTCATCCCTCAATGATTCTTCTACTGAAGATGAGGGGAACCTCAGACTAAAGGTGCAAAAACTGACTAAAACATGCACTTATTTAGTCTCCAAGGTTACTCACTTGGAATCTCAAGTGACTACCTTGCAAGGATGGGTCAATGATCAGCAACTTGAGATCTCTGATCTTAAGAAACAACTAGCTAGGAGACCCTTCAGGAGGACTCAACCAGTAACATTAGAACCTGAGGATGTGATAGACAACCTCCAGCTCACCTATGCAAGTGGGTGATGCTACCTAAAAGGAGGAGGAAGATATCATAATCATAGAACCTGGGAGTCTTGCTAAGAGTATTGACATTGAGGATTCACCACCCTCACTTGCAATTGTCCATACTCAGGAACCTCCTCAAGTTTACACTAATATGGACTCTCTTATACAAAGTCTATTTAAGGAGGGTATGCCAAGGGCAATGTCATATCCACCCTATGTAGCTTCAAATGAAATATATGGTTGGAGGTATGATGCTGATAGAAGAGCCCTGATACCGCATAGATTTCAAGGATAGCTAAGGTCTTCAACTTTCAGGCCTTGAACTACTATGACAGTCTTTTTCTAGTCAATATGTCATTTATCAACCGAACTCAACATAGGTAGGCTGCATAATGGCTGAGAGAATTCAAGATAGGATTATTGAAGAAATCAGACAAAGATTAAGAGAAATGCAAACAGGCAATGTCATTGGTCAACTTGATGATAAGGTAGACCCTAAGATTAGTTTCGAAGGGGAAACCTGGACTGAAGGCCCAGTGATTGAACCTGTGAGTATTGTCACAAAAACCACCACTTCAACTTCATGTACCCTTAGTGAGGCACAAATTGGTGAACGTGCTTCATAACCTCTCTCTGGCTAGAGGCTAATAGTTGAATCAGGAAATGAAGGCCAAACCTCTCCCCAGCCTGATTCACCAAGGCCTGTGACTGACAAAGGGAAGAGGAAAATGGCTTCTGAGGAGATTGAGGAGGAGAGAAGAGAGAGGAAGAGGAAGCTAAGGGGAGAGAGTTCAACTAGTTACTCTGGCTTCATAAAAACTACAATTAGGACAACCCCCATGGCAAACACTCAAGATGATGAGTTGAGGGATGCCGGATTGAACTATTTGGGAACCGGGAACTACAACATTGATAAACTCACCTCTCTTCCCTTAGAAGAGCTAAATGAACTGGTCGACTAAGAGCTGAAAAAGAAGAAGAAGGAGGCAGAGGATGCAGAATTGCTCCTTGGAGTTAAATAAGAAAGAAGGAAAAAGAGGCTGTACAAACATGCTCTTACTCTCTCCCCAGTTCATGAAAGCCTTAAGAGAGTGGCTGTGGCAACTGAACAACCTCAGGTAGACAAGGAAGCTGATAGACAAAATATGATCAACTACCTTAGTACCACATGTCTCTATCTAGCATCTGCACTTCTTCCCCACTCATATGAATATGTTAAATTTGAATATCTTAAGTAGCTAGAATAAAAGTTCATTAATGAACAAAAGGCTGCTAAGAGAAGGATGAGGAAAGAAGCTGCAAAGTCAAGAGCCATCATCCAAAATAGTCAAAAAAAGTCTGCTGACATGCAGAGGATGATGAGCTTCTTGAAGCTGTATGGATTCTCAGAAAGGAGGCTTGGTCTAATATCTCTATCCACTATAGATGAGCACATTAGAGTGATCAAGCAGAAGATTAGAAGGAGAGATCTTGTGGACTTGCATTCTCCACCAAGCCAAGCTCCTCCTGAGGTTATGGTGGAACAAACTCAGACAACACAACCTGAACCTTCAACTGCATCTTAGCCAATCTCATCTTCTATTAAACAGTAGGGTTCTACTCCCTCTCTTTCTAAACCTGTGAGGGAAGAGGACCTAACTGAGAGAAGCACCATAGAACAACCTGGTATTCAAGACCAGCCTCTTAGTTTAACAATCCAAAGAGGAGGAAAAGGATGGTCGTGAAGAGAGTACCTAAGAAGTCAAAGGCATTCACTTCCAGATCTCAGGATGAGTCAGAGCATCCTAAGAAAGTGTAACAAGAGGCTGCTCATCCAACTCCTACTCAAGCACAACCTTTTGCAACTGGAAGACCCATCTTGTCTTTGACTTTTGCTTGTAAACCAGACAGATGATATGTCATCAGAGATAAAGGTGGTCAAGATACCTACTTCTAGCAAGACATACTTGATCTACCTCTGTATAATCTCCATGACATGAGAAGGTATTATGAAAGTCTGAAGGATCCTGATGAAATGATGAAGAAGGGAATGGTCTTGATCCTAATGAGGACTGTTAACTGCTGAACAATCTTCTCTGTTTTGGTAGCATCAGCTTAGGGGGAGTTTGTAAGGATATATAAAAATGTTGCTGCAACCAAAGCAACCAAAGGCTTCCTGCGTGCATGGACTGAGTACAAGGTAGAAGTTGCTTTGGAAGTTTTACACTCTGCACAGAAAATATTCTAAGTATAAAATCATCCGAAGCCAAAGACCAAATCTTTCGAAGCTAAAAGATGATGTCTTCCGAAGCTTCAAGGACAAAGTATTATGAAGCCAAATGAAGTGAGGACTAATTTCTTCCGAAGACAGAGGAAAATATGATATCCTTGGATGTACTTTTGCATAAAGCTGACTCACTTTTCGCTGCAACTTTGAAGACTCGCCAATTTTATATACTTTTATCCTTTTTGTAATATATTAGGATGTGAGCTATGACATGTCATAGTCACTAGTCAAAAGGGAATCTGCCAATTGACTCTATATTGATTTTGTTGTCTTTCAATGTTCTAACTGGCTTTCCAAGTATAGCCGGTTGTAGGATGTAGTATAAAATATCTTAGGGTCTTGTATTTTAAAAGAACAATTTATGCATTGTAACTCTTGTAAAAGAACTTAAGATTAATATACAACATTCTTGAAAACCATATATATTGTTCTTGAGTTCTATCTCTTTGTTTACTTGTGTTCTTTGCATCATGTTCTTAAATCTGGTTCCCTATTTGAACTGTTAAGTGTTCTAACACTCTTCTCATTGTGAGACTGATTGTATTGACCTCCCTTAACTAGTCCTGCATTGTATTTAAACATAATTTTTGTTCCATATAATCGTGATTTTTGTTAAACATTGTGTGTTTGATTCTTAAAATAAGGATTACATAACTTGAATTGGTGATCGTATGAATGAACTCCATTAAACTTTAATCTATAATCATCACGTAGATTTTATCACACATAAAGTCACCATTAATAACCTCACAATAGGTTTAACTATGGAAACATAATTTTGTCAAACTGGAGTGCCGAAAGGAGTTGTTCTTTCCCCAATATTGTTAAAAACTAAAACTTTAATTTTCTTAATTTCATATTTTTTTCAAATCAATCAATCAATTAATTTTCTTTATAAAGTTTAATGTTTTTTGTTTAAATGTTGCTAACACTTTTTTATGATTTTCTGTGAAGTCAAAATCCTTCTTGCCCTTTACTATTAAAGGTGATTAGGCCCTGTTACACATATATTTTTGACCAACCATACGACATCAATCAACTCCCATTTAAACGATCCATCGACTAATTGTCTCTATAAACGGTGGTGGACACCTAGATGCATCTCACTACCCGCTAGCAAGATATAACGTTTTATAGTCATCAACTAGTTCCTTACATTCAAGTAACACCTTTTTAACTAAGTACTATAACCATGATAACCTTATCTATTTATCCCATCTTTTTAGGACATTCATTAAACATGGATATCTTTTCGTTCTTATATATTTTTCAACTATTTTATTATTGGACACTGAAAGGCTCATGCATGCCAGTTCAAGCTATGATGGATTATGTTCTGGTTGAAAAATATACATGTGTGATTTATGTAGATGGATTTATGTGGATGAGGAAAGAAGAAGTGCAGATGAAGAAAACGCCAAGTGTTTTTAAGCCGGGTTAGTTGCTGCGGATGAACAAAGACAAATACGGATAAGCATTTATCCACCCGTAAAGAACTAATGCGGGTGAAACAAACGAAATACTTATGCTTAACAAAAGAAATGCGGACAAGATTTGCACACCTGGAAAAAATGCGGATGTACAAGATACATTAATTTTATAATTTGTCCTTACTAGCCCTAAATTATATATTAGGGTATTTAGGTCATTTACGGATCATATTGCCTGACCTATAAATATATAAGATTTTTGCCCTTTTCGAAACCCTTTGCCCATAATAGCAACTTTTGCACCCATTGCACAAACTTTCACACAAAGAGCTTTGTACACACTGAAATCAATACAATACATTATTATGAGTATTTTCAGATTGTTTGATCATTGATATTTGTATTTCCCCTACAAATCATCATTGAAATCATCTGATATATTCGATCCTCATTGAATCATTTGATATTTTTTCTCTTGGATTCAATTTGGGATTTAAATAATTTGATTGTGTTTAAACCTAATTTTTGTTTGATATAATCTTGATTTCCATTTAACATTCTGTGTTTGATTCTTAGAATTAGGATTACATAACTTGAATTGGTGATCGTATGAATGAACTCCATTAAACTTTAATTTATAATCATAACTTAGATTTTATCACGCATAAGGTCACCATTAATAACCTCATAATAGATTTAACAAAGGAAACATAATTTTGCCAAAACGGAGTGCCGAAAGGAGTTGCTCTTTCCCCAAGATTGTTAAAAACCAAAACTTCAATTTTGTTAATTTCATAATTTTTCAAATCAATCAATCAATTAACTTTCTTTACAAAGTTTTATGTTTTTTGTTTAAATATTGCTAACACTTTTTTGTGATTTCCTATGAATTCAAAATCCTTCTTTCCCTTTACTATTAAGGATGATTAGGCCCTCGTATACTTATATTTTTGACCGACCATACGACATCAATCAACTCCCATTTAAACAATCCATCGTCTAATTTCCTAAGTGTAGACGGTGGTGGACTCCTAGATGCATCTCACTACCCCCTAGCAAGATATGATGTTTTATAGTCATCAACTAGTTCCTTATATTCAAGTAACAGCTTTTTAACTAAGTACTATAACAGTGGTAACCTTATCTATTTATACCATCTTTATAGGATATTCATTAAACATGGATATCTTTTCATTCTTATATATTGTTCAGCCATTTTGTTGTTGGACCCTAAAAGGGTCATGCATGCAAATTCAAGCTATGATGGATTTTGTTCTGGTTGGTAAATATACGAGTGTGATTTATGCAGATGGATTTATGCAGATGAAGATAGAAGAAGAGCGTATGAAGAAAAGGCTAAGTGTTTGTTAAGCCGTATTAGTTGTTGCGGATGAACGTAGACTACTGTACGTGGATGAGGATATGTCTACCCACAAAGAATAAACAAAATACTTATGCCTAACACAAGAAATTCAGACAAGACTTGTACTCCCGTAAAAATGCGGATGTACGAGATACAATTATTTTATACTTTGTACTTAGTATCATTAGATTGTATGTTAGAAATTTAGGTCATTGTATAGATCATATCATCTAGCCTTTAAATAGATAAGATTTTTGCCCTTTTTGGAACTCTTAGCCATTAATAGCAAGTTTTGCACCCATTGCACGAGCTTTCACACAAAAAGCTTTGTACACACTAAAATCATTACAATATATTATTATGAGTATTTCAGATTGTTTGATCATTGATATTTGTTTTTCTGCTGCAAATCATTATTAAAATCATCTAATATATTTGATCCTCATTGAATCATTTCATATTTGTTCTCTTGGATTCAGTTTGTGATTTAAAAAATTTGATTGTGTTTAAACCCAATTTTGGTTTCATATAATATTGATTTTCATTAAACATTGTGTGTTTGATTCTTAGAATTAGGATTACATAACTTGAATTGGTGATCTTATGAATGAACTCCATTAAAAATTAATCTATAATCATCACTTAGATTTTATAACGCATAAGGTTACCATTATTAACCTCACAATAGGTTTAACTAAGGAAACATAATTTTGCCAAACCGGAGTGCCGAAACGAGTTGCTCTTTCCCTAAGGTTGTTAAAAACAAGAACTTCAATTTTGTTAGTTTCATAATTTTCAAATCAGTATGCGACATTTCATCACATCAAAGGTGAATATATCTTAAAAAAACTTCATAGGTTTGTTCAGCTGGTGAATGATCTAGAGATCATGGGAGTGACCTACAAAGGAAGGGAAATAAGTGGAGCCTGAATAAAAACACTAAACTTGGATTTGACAAAACCAAATTTAAGTGTTATAACTGTGGTGTTAATGGGCATTTCATAAGAGAATGCAATGTACCAAGAAGTAGTCACAATAAATTTGCTAGAGCTCATATACCTCATCTCATTAAAGATCTCACTCACATCATGGAAATCAAGGATCACATCATCAGCCATCTTATCATCAAGCACAAAATCATATCACACATCATCAATACCCTTTATCCTCATATCATCCAACTTTAAGTTCCCTTGTAATTAGACAAGATGGAATATGCGACTGGAGCATGTATGCAGAAGAAGTGAACCAAAATTATCAGAATCATGCGCTCATGGCTTACATCACTTACACTCTAACTCCAATGCTTGAAGAGGTAAAAGCAAATTTCTATATTAAAAATGCATCAATATGGTGCAAGGGTGCAGAGAATATAATCTAAAATTGGCTACAATGGTAAAAGATGAGAAGGTTAAATCAGAGATGTTAAAACATGAAATGAGAGATTTTGAAATTAAAGTTAAATCTCTTCTTGTAGATATTGGGAACTTTCATGGAGAATAGCACACCCTTGAAGCTCAGGTTGAAAATTTGACTTAACTTTTAACAAAGGCAAAAGCTTAACACTCAGCCACACAAGTCAAACTTGGGAAATTCCAATTCTCGGCAACTAAACTACAAGAGTTACATGATGCACAGAAGGATCTAAAGCATGTCTCAGGCATATGCTATAATGATTTTCCCCCTCCATATGATGACAACTACACTGTCATGCTTGAGCCCTTAACCAAATCAGATCCAATAGACACTAACACTATCAAATCAACATCTAAAACTTTTTTATCAAACAACAAACCCATAAAATAAACCAGATGTTTATGTGGAAAGTAATGTTGATAAATTAAAATTGATCATCCAATTAAAATCAAAGAATTCTCAGACAAGCCACTACATGTTAGCAAGCCTGAAAGCCCCATCAAAGCCATCATACCTTTTGTGAAATTTACTCCAACAAGAATCTTGTATGACAAGGATGCTCAACCTAAGATGAAATCATGTGCTAAAAGCAAGTCTAATAATGAGGACAAAACTCATAACAATTCTATGAAATTAGATCATGATTTATAAAAGGGAAAAGCACAAGCATCCTTATCAAAGAAAGGAAAAGAAAAAGCTAAAACATCACCAATATTAAAACCACATGTTTCAACTGGAAAACAAGTGGTATTTGATATTTTTTCTAAAAATGATATAACCAAATTTAAGAATGTAACATAACAACCAAGAAGCAAAGACATTCATCTAAACCTCCAACTAGTAGAGTCATGAAATAATCTACTGAGGTTAAGAAAATAGATTTGGCTTATCAAACCTAAAAATAAAGAAGCAGACAAACGTGTCAATTTCAACTGTAAGAAGCTGAGTACATAGCAACATGTGCTTGCTATTCTCAAGTTCTCTAGATTTAAAACCAGATGCTTGACTAGGGATTCAACTTTTTACACACACCAATCCACATTGACAACACTACTGCTATGTTTATCACAAACAATCCAGTTCAGCAATAAAAAACAAAACATATTGAGATAAGATATCACTTTTTAAGGGATTATGCTAAAAAGGGTTTAATCAAGTTGATACAAGTACATACATATAATCAATTGGCTGATTTGTTTAATCCATTTGAACCTAGTCAATTTGAGCTCTTAGTTCAAGCAATAGGCATGATTAACCTTGCATAATATGTAATATACTATCATTGCTTTTTGTTAATGACCCATCTTGCTTTTTACAATATCAAAACACAAAAACATTTGAAAAACACAAAAACATTTGAAAAAAAACAAAAGTAAAAAAACATGTGATTTTATTTTTATAAAATTTCAAAAAGACAAAAACAAAGAAAAATAAGAAAAATATGCTTTTACATTTCAATAACATAGAATATACCATGAGAAATGATATAACTACAGTCGGTATATCATTACAAATGCATTTAAAAATCTAACTATGATTGACGTACCTTATTTGATATGTGGGTAGTCTCAACTTGGAATCAAAGATATATGCTTTTATGACAAATTAAAGCTTCTCATTCCACTGTAGTGCTATCATACTAGTGTATGGGTAAGAATTAACTCATTCAAGTGGGGGTGTGTGTGTAGCAACCTAAACACACAATGTAATGATTTTTTTTGAATGTCATTCACCCACATTAGTTCATCCTCTGTTTTTCTATGCAAAGAACTGGAGTAAACAAAGCACAAAGTGCTAATGTACAAGATCCAAAAATATTTCCACTGAGGAACACATTTCAAAGTGAAGGTACAATAAAATCCATCTTGGATTATAAACAAAAGAATCCTAAAGAGGATCAAATCCAAAGTGGAGCATATAAAAGGATCATATAAATCCCAAAGGGATTCCCCTTATCTATAATAACATGAGATGTCATAACTTAAATGACCTAGTGAAGTTAAGTTGTGACAAAGTTCTGCGATGAATTTCATGTGAGTTGTTGATCTATCTGTGCTTCTGAGTGTGAGGCACATAGAGAATAATCAACAAACATAAAACATGATAATATCACAAAGTATAAACAATATATAAACCATTACTTGAGTTTAAGTGGAAACACATACTAGCAATCAATATGTGTGTGATTATGTCTGATCTTTTAAAATATTTGCATTTGTGAAGGTATACTATTATGATCTCACAAAAGGTATACCTTTATTTGCATTTATAAATGTGACATATGAAAGCAATTTTGACTTTTCAGAGTCAAACCTTAACTCACTTGATCAAAGTCAAACTGATATTACATAAAAGTGAAAACACATAAGCTATCATCATCATGCCAACTTACACATTTGTATGTTATGCAGAATATGTCCAATATAAGTTGGAGCAAAAGTCATAACATTAGTGGTTTCAGGATGTGCTTGAGGCTGCTGACTTGAGAGACGTGATCAGATTCATCTTGACTACCAGATTATCTTATGCCATTATAGTAAGGCAAGTGATCTATGAGAATTTTATTAGATCACTTGGGAGAACTTCTAAAGTAACTATGGTTGATGATGTACCAACCATTACCGGTAGTATTGATGATCCACATGTTCTTACTATTTCTGAACAATCCATGAGACAATGTCTACAGTTTGGAGATGAAGCTGGCCAACCACAAGAAATAGTTAAGATGAGCTCCTTACCTGCTTTTCTAACATTGGGTATGAATGTGGTTTTAAAGGGAAGAAAATAGTCAAAGGCCAAAAGGACCTGTATGGAGATTACTGGTCCACTACTTCCAGCACTATTTATCCAATAGGAAGATTGGCTGGAATGATATTCCCCTCACAACAGCATCTAACATATATGCCCTATACAGTAATAGACCATTTAATATTTCTGCTTATGTGTGTAATGGGATGTTATCAAACATAAGAGAAGGAAGAAGATCTATGTTCCTTATTTATCCAAGGTTTCTATAGTGTTTTCTCAACCAACCGTTTCTTGATTTGCCAGGCTCAGGACCCGTAATGAACCTAGCTCATCACTCTAAAAAATCATATGGATACATTAAGAAGAAAGACCCAAGATGTTATTATAATGGCACGTTTTATCCACTTCTACCTTTGATGCTTGAACAAATTTTTCAAGGCATTGAACAAGTTGGAGAAAAACAACAACAAGAACAAGAACAACAAGAGGAACAATAGGCTGAAGTCAAGTGTGAAGAAGTTGTTCATGATAAAGCCATCATCCAAGAGATTCATGTGATAGAAGAAGAATAAGATGTCATTGATGAAGGTTAGGAGGCAATGTCACCATATGGAGATGTAGGTGGTGATCTTTATATTGCTTCTCCTGATCAAGCACACTCTTCCATTCCATCTCCATTTGCATCTCTAGTTCAATCTCCATTTCACCCATCTCCTCCTACTGCTACAGAATCAACTGACACTAGTGAATCTACTAGTTCAACTGATAGTTCTAAATATTCTTCGGATAAGGAGGAATAGCTTGTGATTGAAGAGCAAGCAAGAAGACAACAAACATCAAAATACTTGCCATCTAAGTCGACTCAGGAATCAATCAGTCAAGTACATCTTCAACAATCTACTTAGTCTGATAGGATGAGTTTATATTTGATCTTCAACTAAAGATCAACAAAATGAAGGATTATCAGTAGGAAAGACAAAGTTATTACTGATAGGACTGACGAACTGATCTTGGAAGACAAAAAGATCAAAGGGTTAGAGTCTATTTTTGAGAATATGAAGGATGAGTTTGATAAGTACATTAAGAATGCCAACATCCAAACCATTATAATGGATGATCAGGATAGGGTAATCAACATATAATCTGAGAAGATAGTCAAGCTAGAGAAGAAAATGACTAATATTACTCAAAGACTAAACCTACTTGAAGATATGCTCATCAAGAAAGAGAAGGATGAGGAGAAAGACAATGACAGAGATGATTTTGACAAGATGTTAGACTTTGATGATGAAATTGATAATGATGGTGATGAAAGAGGAGATGAAAGATCATTTAAGAGGCAAAAGACTAAACAACAAGACATGCCTACCAAACTAGCAAGTACATCTTGCAAACCTATAGAAGATGAATCTTTGGCCACGGTTATATACACAGCTCCTAGTTAAACTAAAGAGGAGGTTGCCATGAGCTCATTGATAGAAGAACTTGATACATACTCCTTTGATGATTTCTTTATTAATAGAGATCATTACAGAAGCAAGTTTGCCCATATAGCCTTTTGTATTTATTCCTCAACAGCGAATAGTCTTTGAAAGAAAGCTACAATTGCAAATGATTCCTGTTGTAACTCTTACTAAGGAGCGGAAGGAAGTCATTAGAGTAGTTTCTTAGGAGTTCACAATACAAAAACAACAAGGACAATAAATAGTAGTGTCTGAAACTACTAAGCCAGTGGAAGAGATTGAGTCTGGTTCATCTAAACTGTAGACATATTCAAGAAGAAGGAAATATCTGGCTGAGAAGGAAAAAGGAAAGAGGCCTATGGTTAAAAAGGTTGATCTTGTGCCTAAGAAGCTAAAGAGAGAGGAAAAACTTAGTATGGCTATTCTTGCTCAGTTTACACATACAAGCAACTGAGCAAGTAGCCATTAAACAAGACGTGATCAATCTTGAAAAAGGAAAGATTGAAGGTGGATATACTCTTAAATAAGGCATGATGGATGAGCCTGAGTTTCAAAAAAGACCACCAAGACAAGAAACAATTATTGAAGAAATGGTGGAGAAATCTCATACTGATGACTTGATGGTGAAAGCCATGTTTATTATTTAGTAAGGAAGAAAAAGTCTATAATGACATCTGAGGCTATGTCTGAGAAAATAAAAAAGGTGGAAAGATTGTTAGATCCTTCCATGATATAGAGAATGAGTTAAGGAAAGCACAAGAAATAAAGAAAGGCAAAGCTAAATCAACTCCCTCCTATACTAAAGCACATTCTCCTCTAAGACAACCACCTGTCACCTCTCTCCTCTACTAAAGCACCTTCTCCTCTAAGACAACCACCAGTACACTATCCATTTCCTGATCCTATACCATGACATATAAAGAAATGAAGGACTTTCTTGCCAGAAATGGTTATAGCAAAAGGAGATACGGTCCATTGAAAACCAAATTTCTTAGAGCCTCTATGTTAATCACCATCAATGACTTGAAAGAGAAAATGAAAGCAGTTGAGAAAGAAATAATACCAAGTCAGCTAAGAGAAGAAAGATTAGCACAACAAGTGCAAGTCTCCAGTGAAAATCATGACTCTTTGGCACCTCTATTGAGCAAACATTCAAAGTGGTTCAAACAACTATCCCAAATACAAGTACAAGAGGGATTAATCATATCTAAAATGCTTCAAGGTGTTTCAGCTCCAGAAGGCAAAGTGGATGTTAAGATCATTACTTGGAAGTATGATTCTAATTAAAAAATGTTATGATGAAAAGGATCTCAAGTTTAGTTCAATTCTTCACTGAACGTATAGAAATTGTAAATTCCCTAAAGTTTCATGACTTAAAGGAGCTTGCCAAACTAGAGTTTATAACCATGCTACAATGTCAATAGGTTATCAATTTCTAGATATTTTGAAGATGTTACAGAGAACCAACAACTTCAAATCCCTAAAAGAGATATGTACGAGGAAAGACAAAACATTCAGAAACCCCTTTGACCAGCCAAAGAGAAAAAAGATGATAGAAGAGTTGGTAGTCCTAAAGGGGAGTGTAAAGCCAATTAAAGAGTTAAAGAGAAAAAGGGTTAGTGGTACACACCAATCAATACCAATCTCAAATGTCAAGTATGATGAAGACACATATGAGTTGGTTATTAATAGAGGTTGGGAAGGGAAGACAAGGCCTGAAATTAGACTGTTCTGTGCCTATGAAGTGCGGCTACTAGATGAATCATATATTCATTATATGTTCACTAGGCACTTTAATATCCCCACTAACAAGATGGGAGAGAATTATATGTTGTCTTTACTAAAATGCATAAGGATCTTGAAAGATTTCTTATGACAAGATCAATGGAAAGAGGGAGGTGAAGAGAAGGAAAAGAGTGACTCTCATCTTTGTTAATATGGTCAAGCTAGAAGTCCATACTACAGGAGAGTTTGTTATT
>BJCN01307403.1:0-18544 GCA_018326445.1 Flaveria brownii
GCTTGTAACAAAACTAAGAAATTTTGTTCCACACATAAGTAAATAGGGATAATAGAACTAAATGTGTTTGCAATTCATGTACAAGCCAATCTAAATTCCTGCCCTAACATTTTTAAGGAATGAAAACTATACAGTAGGTCGTACATATTTCTTGCCACAGCCCAAAGTGAAATGCCAGTGAAAAGTTATATGTCATTGATTTTGCAGTGTGCTAGTGTGGGAGGATGTGAAGTATGAAGGTATACCTAATAGCCTAACATCAATAAACATATACACTTCAGTATTCATACCCTACAAAATCATTTGAAAGTATTCAATTAATCATGCTAAGATCAGTCAACAGAATTTACCTCACAAGAAGACTTCCATGGCAGCCCATCACAACAAAAACATATTATAATGTGACATGAAAAGAATGAAAGTAGTAGGGAAAACTTATATGTCATTGACTTGGCAGTGTGCTAGTGTGGAAGGAGGTGAAATATGAAGGTATACCTAATAGCTTGTAACAAAACTAAGAAATTTTGTTCCACACATAAGTAAATAGGGATAATAGAACTAAATGTGTTTGCAATTCATGTACAAGCCAATCTAAATTCCTGCCCTAACATTTTTAAGGAATGAAAACTATACAGTAGGTCGTACATATTTCTTGCCACAGCCCAAAGTGAAATGCCAGTGAAAAGTTATATGTCATTGATTTTGCAGTGTGCTAGTGTGGAAGGAGGTGAAATATGAAGGTATACCTAATAGCCTAACATCAATAAACATATACACTTCAGTATTCATACAATCTTGTTACGATCAGTCAACAGAATTTACCTCACAAGAAGACTTCCATGGCAGCTCATCACAAGAAAACATATTATAATATGACATGAAAAGAATGAAAGTAGTAGTGAAAACTTATATGTCATTGATTTTGCAGTGTGCTATACAGATTTGCAAACAACAACCATCACAACAACAATTCCATGCCACTTCACGAGAACAAAAACATGTTATAATGTCACATGAGAACAACGAAAATAGCAGTAACTGGATATGAATAGAGGTTTGCAAACAATACCCATGTAAACTGATGAATGACAACAACATGGAAACACTTAGACTTTTACTAATTGGAAGCTACTATGTATACACATAGAAGAAATTAGGTCAAAGAGTACCTGTGAATCAGGGATTCAATAAAGAAACAAGAAAACAGGCGAGAAGAAGAACAGCAAGCCAAACACAGCCTCAAGACCTTAATTGGATGTAGTAATCAAGAACTCTGCAAACAAAGAACACAAATTGGAATCTATCATGGATAGAAATTGAAGGAATTGGAGAAAAATGTACCTGTGAAGGAGCGACCCGAGGAGGAAGACAGGGTGGTAAGCTGGTTTCACTTGGTTTAGGGGAAACAGAACACACTTTAAGCGGAGAACAAAACATAAAAAGGAATAGAAACTGGAAATGAGACCATTTCCGGAATTCCGACGCCAGTCGTCCGGAGCAGCGCAGGGGAAGGCGATTTGGGGAATGCGGTGAGATGTGAACACAAGAATACAACAAAGCAGTCAATGGGGCAGGGCATTGAATTTGGGCTGCGGAAAGGCGTCGGTAACGGTTGTGGGAGCTGAGACGGCCATCCGGCGAGCGACGCAGCCGACGACCGGAGGTGGTTACGAGTAGGGCAACAGGCGCGTCTTACGCAGGCGTGGAAATTACAATTTTACCCACTCAATATGTATTATATAGTAGTTAAGACAATATATATCATATATTATTTATCGTTAAAGAGTTAGGACCATTTGAGAACTACAATAATTAATATTAATAGTTTAAAATTTTAAATTTCATACTTTACACACATTTGTGTATGCTTATATAAATTAAAAACCATAAAAACAACATAAAGAGCCATCAAAGTGGTATTTTCATATGTTTTTACTTATTTTGTTTGTTTAGCTACACGTGTTTGGATATTATAACTTACACATAACTTACATATGTGCATATTAAAAATTCGTTAATATTTTCTTTTTAAATTTTGAAAGAGATGATTAAACATTATTTTTCAACCATTTTTTTGAATAAAGTATCAAAAAGAATAGGAGTGCTCAAATTCGGATATTTGAAATTATTGGATAGTTGATTTCACTATTTGAATCTGAATTCCAAAAAAACTTGTATAATTTAATAATTGATTTTTTTCGGATATCCGAAGTTTTTATACAATTTTTTAAAACATCCAAAAAGCTCTAAAATTGCTAATTATTATTTATTATTTTTTTATAAAAATATTTCGGATATCCGAAAATTCTCAAAATCACCATCTGAATCCGAATTCGAAATTTTGGATTTTTGGATATTTCAATTTCGATTTTGGATTCAGATACTTTTGAACACCCGTAAAAAAGATTGTGTATTGATAGTAGCTCTCGTAGTTCTAAATATATTTATGGGGCATTCGTTCCTTCTTTAAAGTATAGAGATGTTCTCGCGATAAAAAAGTGGAATGATCATCAGAAGGAGGTGAAGGATAACCCAACTGCAACTTTTAAAAAGAATAGAAGAAGCGTAATAAGATCATCCAGTTCTTATAGAAACTATCACTATTATGGATGATAACTATAATTTGAAAACTTAACTTATTAAAAGTTATAGAACTATTACAAGTGTAGACATCTTTTTAATATTTCAAGTTTGTAACAAATATAACAAATAGTAACTTTGATCTTTGACAAAATTACATAAAACGTCTTTTAAGTTTTTATCAATTTTAACTATATGTCCTTAATGTTTAAAAGTAACGGTCGTTGTTCTTTATGTTTTCTTTTATTTAAGATTAAGTCCTTTTACGTTAACTCTGTTAAATATCATCGTTAAGTTTTGTCACTATGATTCACGTGATGGGTAATCTGGTAATTTAGACGAGTTTTTGATGAGACCAGGTTTAGTGAGGTCGCCAAAATCACACAATCTCATCAGATAATGTTTTTGAAGAAACATCAAACCATTGTAATAGCAAATTCAAGGTACCATAGATTTGTAAGGTTTATGATCTCCAGTGGGATCTAAGGTTGCGTTTGGTTGGAAGAATGGAATGAAATGGAATGGAATTAAGAAACTAGTATAATTTTCAAGTAAAATTACGTTTGAGTGGGCAATGAATTGTAAAACCCAAGGGAACGGTTCACCTCAAATTCCCTTGGTTGTGGGATTTCAAAATCCTTCCACCTAGAGAGGGAATTTGAAATCCCACAACCAAAGGAATTCGAGGTGAAATATTCCCTTGGGTTTTACATTTCATTACCCCACTCAAACTTAATTTTACTTGAAAATTATACTAGTTTCTCAATTCAATTCCATTCAATTCCATTCTTCGAACCAAACGCAACCTAAGACTTTGAATTCATTGTAACAAATGATGATAACCTTAGGGAATTGTAGTTAAAGCATTGATGGATTTCAATCATATTGCTTCGATCCTGAATCCTTCAGGGAATTGTTACCCGATTAACTTGTTTTATCCATCGGGCATCGCAACAACATCCATTACGATCAATTACACGAGTTTCAATTTATGGGGTAAAACGTTTGACTTGTAAAAGGAGGGGGGAGAGGGTTAAATCACCAGATTGTCCATCACGCGAATCACAAGTGACAAGACTTAACTACGATATTTAAAAGAGTTAACGAAACAGAACTTAATCTGAAATAAAAGAAAACATAAAAGATAGCAATTATTACTTTTAAACATTAAGGACGTATAATAAAAATTAATAAAAACTAATAAAAACATAAATCACGTTTTCTGTAAATTTGTCTTCATCTTTTATATCATCCGGTTTATTTTTTGTTCCGATTTAGAAAAGATACACATATAGACTACCATATCATAAAAAGGGTGAACCCACACAAACGACGTCGTATGCAGCACTCCATCAGCAAAATAAGTAGCATCAGCGGTGGCTTTCAGAAATCGAAGAATAGAGTAGGAGACGAAGAAAGGGTTTTAGGGTTCCATCTGAGAAGACGATGAGTACGTACAATTACGTCGTTACAGCTCATAAGCCTACGAACGTCACTCACTCATGCGTCGGCAATTTCACCGGTCCACAAGAACTCAATCTCATCATCGCGTAAGTTTCATCTTCCCGATGTCATTTCGTGTTGTTTACGATCACTTCAGAAGATTGCGAGATATGCGATTAGATGTATGTATGTATGTATTTGTGATAATACTATTCCTCTGTAATTTGACGGTTCTTTTGTGAAAAGTCAATTAGTAAAGAAATTGGAACAGTTGTTTGTTTGTGGTGAGAATTGCACAAGTACGATGTAGATAGGGATTAGGAGGTGATAGTTTCATTAGGATTATGCTAGAAAACTCGTTGAATCCGGGACATGTAGAGTATGATAGCTTCATTAGGTTTGCTGTTGGGGATTTTGGACTTGTGTTGGTGATATTGAGACCTGGTCAATATATTTAGCTGCTATGAATGTACGAGGCTTTATGTTAGCAAGTGCACGGCATATGGCATCTTCTTACATGTTGGGAAGAATTTATTTCTTTTTGTGTATGTATATGTATGGATTTTTGCATAAGGATCAATACAAGGGATGGCCTAAGATCTGAAAGTTTATCCTTTTCTTTTGTCTAGTGTGAAATATTCATATTGTGCTTGCTATTTTCAGCTGTTATTGTAAAGATGGTTACAATTTTCTGTTTCGGTTGCGCTCTGCTGAAAATTTAGTAATCTTTTTAACATAATAAAAAGCTTTTTGAATTACTTCATCTTATGACATTGTTATTTAATGTGCATCTGTTTTCAGGAAATGTACCCGCATCGAGATTCATTTACTTACTCCTGAAGGTTTGCAGGTGGATTTACTCTCATATGATAATTACACATTAAGTAGTTTATGTTTCCTTTGTTCTGGTCTTATATTACATGAACGTATGTCTAGCTGCAAAACATCCTATTACTTTACATGTATGACAAGTCAATGGTAAAGCAAAAAGTTGGTACTAATCAGCAACTTATACCAGCCAGCAAGCTTCGCTTTGGTCTGGCTGTCATTTCTACTTGTTGTACATTATAAACTATTAACTAAATAATGTTGTACGAGTTTTGAGAAAAGTATGTTTTATTGTCCAAGGGAGCAGACATAAAAATTTCAGTTAATCTAGTTCTTGAGAAGTTTCTACAACAAGTGTAGAAGGATAAATATGTACTGTATTGGACTACAGGCAGACAATGGTAAAACAAATGCATAGAGTATCATTAATTTGTATCTAATTTGACCAAAACAAGAATAAAGAATAGCAAAGCACTAAGGCTGAAGTATAGAATAGATTTATTTAATAAAATAGACATGATGGTTGTAATGTAAAGGATATGAGATGCTCTTTTTACCTGAATTTTATCTTGTATGAAGTAGTATATTGCATGTTAATCAATTTTATTACATCACCTATATCATTAACATGTATTTCAGCATATGACAAGATTCAATAATCAATATTTTAAATTGATGGATTAATCTAACCAGTACTATATAAGAATTATCTTTTATTCATGCAGCCTATGTTGGATGTGCCAATATACGGAAGAATTGCAACCCTAGAACTTTTCCGTCCCCATGTGAGTCAATTAATTTGTAGATTTTATAAGAAGACTTATGATATAATTATTTCATCATTCATCTTGTGTTGCTTATGCATGTTTCTGCTTTATTGAAGGGTGAAACGCAAGACCTTCTGTTTATTGCAACAGAAAGATACAAATTTTGTGTTCTTCAGTGGGACACTGATGCGAGTGAGCTTATTACAAGGTTTGGTCCTATAATAAACCTACATTATAGTTTTTAACAACATATTAATATTAAATTATTGTTTATGAAATGTGTAGATGTATGGGAGATGTATCAGATCGCATAGGCAGACCCACAGACAATGGCCAGGTACTTATCAAGTTTCTTGAAAATCAATACATTATTTAATAGTAAGAATGAGCCAAATACCAAGTTTTCAATGTCTAATAATCTTTGCACATATTTGATCTTTGTAGATAGGCATAATTGACCCCGACTGCAGACTTATTGGACTCCATTTGTATGATGGGTTGTTCAAGGTACTTGTTCCTGATACAAGTCTTTCAAGTTTTACTTTTAATGGGTTGTTTCTATGTGAATTTTTTTTTTACTTTTGAGGCTATTTGGCTTTCAAGTCTTAATTCACCTCTTTAGTTCACTTATGTCATTCCAATGCTCACACTGTTCTATTACTGCAGGTTATTCCATTTGATAACAAAGGACAACTCAAAGAAGCATTTAACATCAGGCATGTGTTACTTTCAGGCACTATATATGCTGAGATTTTTGATTATGAAACCATATGATTATTTGACAAATGCAAAAGCTCTTCACTTTTCTTTTCATATTATGCATAAGGACTACAATGATTCCTTCTGAGACCAACAATATTAATTGCTGTGCCTCTCTTGAAACCATATAACAAAAATAGTCTAGTTGCCTCCAAATCATTACTGAATTATTATGATATTGACAGTAAAATTTATTTTATTCTTTCTATAAGTATTTCAGGCTAGAAGAACTTCAAGTTTTGGATATCAAATTTCTTTATGGTTGTCCAAAGCCTACGATTGTTGTTCTTTATCAGGTTGGGTTCTTAGAAGGATTTTGTTTCCAAATATGTAACAGCTGTCTTTTAAATAGTGAAAATTAAAAATACTTTTTCAAATATGATAAACATATTGTTGCTTAATTTCAGGACAATAAAGATGCTCGACATGTAAAAACATACGAGGTTTCTTTAAAGGATAAAGACTTTGTTGAAGGTCCATGGTCTCAGAACAATCTTGATAATGGGGCTGATTTACTAATTCCTGTTCCACCACCTTTTTGTGGTGTATTAATCATCGGGGAAGAGACAATCGTGTATTGTAGTGCTTCTACATTTAAAGCTATACCAATTAGACCTGTAAGTCAAGTGGATCTTTTTTTTACCAGTTACCCCCTTTTCTCTTTTCTTTTTGAGCAAAAAAGCCAATAAATGATATGTTACAGATACAAAGAAAGAGACATGTCTTCCATGTCGATGTTTTTAAGAGTTTTTTTTATGAGTTATATTGGTCAATGAATTGTTGTTTGATTATCTTTTAATATCCATATATATGTGCTAGTTTTCCCGTACGTTGTCCCACAATACATAATGTAGAAACTTACTCTTGATTGATGACCATGGTGTCGTATGAAATTGTAGTCTATTACTAGAGCCTATGGAAGGGTGGATGCTGATGGTTCTAGGTATTTACTTGGTGATCTTAGTGGGCTTCTTCACTTGCTTGTCATAGCGCATGAGAAAGAAAAGTAAGTTATGATTCTGTTTTTATTTCTAAGCACATATTATATACATATATATTATATGCATGCAGTTCTTGCTTCTTTAAGCCTACTTGAGGTTGATGATTGTTCTGAATGATTCTTTCTACATATTGTTTCTAGAGTTACTGGACTAAAAATCGAGCTTCTAGGGGAAACATCTGTAGCATCAACTATATCATATCTTGACAATGCGTTTGTATATGTAGGCTCAAGCTACGGAGATTCTCAGGTATGTAAAAACATGTATCAATCTTGTTTTGATAATCAGGCAATTGTTGAGAGTGATAATGTTCTGTGGTGTAAAGATTTAAGAGGTGAAATATATGGGCCCGATTTATAAAATAAAAACCTTTGAACTGATAGCTTAAACCAAAAATCTGTGTTTTAAGTGAAGTGTGTGGCTTTCCCCTGTGGTGTGTTATCAAATGATAATGGTGATCATGGATTTTGGATAATCTCATCTGGTTTCTGTATGTAGAATGAGAGATTGCCTGCAGCATAGTCAGATTTTCTAAAACTAGACAATTCTTCCTTTTTAAATGTGATCTAAACTAGACAATTCTTTCTTTTCCCTTTTTAAATATGATCTAAAACTAGACAATTCTTTCTTTTATAATGTGATTTTTTACTTAAAATCAATCAATATGAAAATAATGATATTTTTTACTGATAAAAAACATGAATTTGGAGACAGTCTTATTTGAGTATCGTAGAAAACTTGGAAATGAAACACATATCCCCTTTAAAAGCTAAACTTGAACATTCTTCCTGCGTTTTGAACTTAGCGCTCTATGCCACATAGAATCTATGGAAGGTACTCATATAAAAATTAGAAATGAAAGGCATATTCCCTTCTATAATTTCTTGCATGTTGATGATCATGTATACGATTAGCCTACCTTAGGCCCACTAGAAGACAATTTTGAACCGAACTGAAGTATTATATTGGTTTACTTTGGCTTCATAAGTTCCTTGTTGCCAATTAACGTCTCGTGTCTTATTCTTTTGAGGCCCTCTATTTATTTCTTTTTCTAGTTGAAGTAGAAAGTTGCATGATAAAGAGCAAACTAATTTGTACAATTAGGTATGTGCTTTAATATTATGTCATTAAAGTTTTTACTTCATCATCCATTGCAGCTTATTAAGTTAAATCTCCAGCCTGATGCAAAAGGTTCTTATGTGGAAGTGCTAGAAAAATATGTCAACTTGGGCCCTATTGTTGACTTTTGTGTGGTTGACTTAGAAAGGCAAGGTCAAGGGCAAGTTGTGACTTGCTCAGGAGCATATAAAGACGGTTCCCTTCGCATTGTTAGAAATGGAATTGGGATAAACGAACAGGTATGAATTGACCTTTTTGTTTTTATTAGTAGTATTTGTCAAGTTGTGATTATTAGTTGCTTAATTATATACCACAATTTCTATTTTAAGGCATCTGTGGAACTACAAGGTATAAAAGGAATGTGGTCACTGAGATCAGCAACAGAGGATCTATACGACACATTTTTGGTTGTTAGCTTCATTAGCGAGACTCGAATATTAGCAATGAATCTAGAAGATGAACTGGAGGAAACTGAAATTGAGGGCTTCTGTTCTCACGTACAAACTTTATTCTGTCATGATGCTGTGCATAATCAACTTGTTCAGGTATGAATATGATGAGCTTTTTTATTTAATTATCCGTGCATATTATTTTTAATTAATTTTTTTGCTGTATTAAATTATGTTTCAGGTTACTTCAAGCTCGGTGAGACTTGTGAGTTCTGTATCAAGAGAATTAAGACACGAGTGGCATGCACCTGCTGACTACTCTATCAATGTCGCCACTGCAAATGCTACTCAGGTAATTAATTTTATTCTATATATTTGTTTTATTTCCTATTTGTTTTTATGTTATTTAAAGAAAGACAAGGGTGACTATTTTTGAAATTTTAAATTTTTGGCAGGTTCTATTGGCTACTAGAGGTGGCCATCTTGTTTACCTTGAAATTGGCGATGGAGTATTAGTTGAAAAAAAGCATGCCGAACTGAAATATGATATTTCATGCCTTGACATAAACCCGATCGGTGATAATCCAAATTATAGTAACCTTGCTGCAGTTGGTATGTGGACGGATATTAGTGTCAGAATATTCTCACTTCCCGACTTAAATCTGATCACCGAGGAACATTTAGGTGGTGAAATTATACCGCGATCTGTTCTTCTATGTGCCTTTGAAGGGGTACGATTGTAATTCCTCTTTACTTATATCCAAGTTGTTTCGATAGACTTCTTACATCATTGTTTTTATAAAAATATGAGATGTTTATTTTTCAGATACCTTACTTGTTATGCGCACTTGGAGATGGCCACCTTTTAAACTTTTTACTGAACACGAGCACAGGTGAATTAACAGATAGGAAAAAGGTTTCACTTGGGACCCAACCAATAACCCTCCGAACATTTTCTTCGAAGAGTACCACACATGTTTTTGCAGCCTCAGATAGGCCAACAGTTATATATAGCAGTAATAAAAAGTTACTCTACAGTAATGTGAACCTAAAAGAAGTCAGTCACATGTGCCCCTTCAATTCTGCTGCTTTTCCAGACAGGTTCACTATCTTTATCTTTAACTTTCATAAATAATTGAATTTGTGTTTCACTGTCAACCTAACTTAATCAGTTATGTAGTGATATAACAAGGACGGTATTGAAACTTGAAACCAACTGTTCATAAATTTATAGTTATAAAATTAATATTTGAAAAGTTGCGAATGATGTAATTATTTGACAATACAAGACACGTGTACTGAAATTAGATTGAAAAATTGAATTATAGAAGATGTTTATCATTTTTAAGAATATGTGCTAATGTGCTATTCTATTGTGATGACATTATTAAAAAAATGGTGAAATTATTAAATTTAAGCGATTTTTGTTTTTAGTCCAATTCATGCCTAATTGATTGACATGTCTATTTTTGGCTAAATGATAATGTCATCATTATCTATGTGATCACATATTATATTTAACTCCAATCATTAAACTAGGGTGTATATGATGATAGTTTATTCTTCAATATTCTGTTTATTTTTTCCCCTTGTGGGCAGTCTTGCCATTGCTAAAGAAGGTGAATTGACAATTGGGACAATCGATGATATTCAAAAGCTTCACATCCGTTCTATTCCTCTTGGTGAACATGCAAGGCGTATCTGTCATCAAGAACAGTCCCGTACATTTGCAATATGCAGTTTAAAGTACAATCAATCAAGCGCAGAAGATTCTGAAATGCATTTTATTCGGTTGTTAGATGACCAAACATTTGATTTCATATCCACATATGCTCTTGACCAGTTTGAGTACGGTTGTTCCATACTCAATTGTTCTTTCTCAGATGACAATAACGCCTATTACTGTGTTGGGACTGCTTATGTTATGCCAGAGGAGAATGAACCATCTAAGGTATGCTGCACTTAATATGTATTTTCAATATATTTTGCTGTAATCGATATTTAGGTTCTGAAAGTTCAGTGTTAACCAAGAAAAAAGACTTAAAACAGATATAGTTTTACTGTAATATGGCAGTTTGCTTATGTTTTGATTTGTATGTTAATACTCTATTCTGTTCAAAGGCTACAGCAAGATATTAATTGAAGGGGCTAAATGAGCGGGTCGGGTAAGTGGTAACAGGATAAGTGGATGATTCTGGAACAAGTTGACCTTGAACACTTTTAGTCCAGTTCCTTAAAAACATTATAAACTAGTGTGTAACCCAAATATATATTAATTAAAGCTACTTCTTTTCATTATATTCATTTGGCCCATTAGAGATAAAACATAACTCAAATAGATTTTGTAAGTAAATAAAATTGCAGAATACGTCATCTGGGCATTTTTGTTCCACTTTACATATTTTTTATTGGTGAACACTTGCAGGGCCGTATATTGGTTTTCGTAGTTGAAGATGGGAAGCTACAACTAGTAGCTGAGAAAGAAACTAAAGGTGCTGTTTACTCCTTGAATGCCTTCAACGGTAAACTCCTCGCTGCTATAAATCAAAAAATTCAATTGTACAAGTGGATGCTTCGTGATGATGGTACACGCGAGTTGCAGTCTGAATGTGGACACCATGGCCACATACTTGCTCTCTATGTACAAACCCGTGGTGATTTCATTGTTGTCGGTGATTTGATGAAATCAATTTCACTCCTGATTTATAAGGTACCTGACTCATTATTTCTCGTTACCAGCATCCTTCTATTCTATTTAGAGGTGGTTAGATAATAACACACCCAACTCATACTTTTTTTTTTGCTATTCCTACCTCAGCATGAAGAAGGTGCTATAGAGGAACGAGCCCGTGACTACAATGCCAACTGGATGTCAGCAGTTGAGATTCTTGATGACGACGTTTACCTCGGTGCTGAAAACAATTTCAATCTTTTTACAGTCCGTAAAAACAGTGAAGGTGCCACTGATGAAGAGCGAGGCCGTCTAGAGGTGGTCGGAGAATACCACCTTGGTGAATTCGTGAACCGTTTCCGACATGGCTCACTCGTGATGCGATTACCTGATTCTGACGTGGGTCACATCCCCACCATCATTTTTGGAACCGTTAATGGCGTTATTGGTGTCATTGCTTCGCTCCCTCAAGACCAGTACATGTTCTTGGAGAAACTTCAAACCAATTTGAGAAAGGTTATAAAAGGCGTTGGTGGGTTGAGCCACGAGCAATGGAGATCGTTTTATAACGAGAAGAAAACCGCTGACTCCAAAAATTTCTTGGATGGCGACTTGATCGAGTCGTTTCTTGATCTGGGAAGGAACAGAATGGAAGAGATTTCAAAAAATATGAATGTTTCAGTGGAGGAACTTATGAAGAGAGTAGAAGAATTAACAAGGTTGCATTGAGTTATAGCTCTAAAAAACTCTTTTGAAACATTGTCATATGAGACTTTGCACCTTTTTATCTTGGTTTGGTTTGGTTTGGTTTGGTTTGGTTTGTATTGTTTTGTAATATTGTTAGCACAACGAAAAAGGGAAAATGTATGTGTCAACTTTATCTTTGCCCTTTTTTCGATTTATTTCGTTTCTTGAATTGCTTTAAATTACTAGTATGATGTTTATAGTTTGGTTCTGATGGTTTTTTATGAAAATTATAAGTTGAACCGCTTGCGATGATTTTAAAAACAAATAATCAAACCAGCTTGGTCGGATGATCATGTGCCGGTTTGGTGATTTAATGTTGTGTTACAAGTTCTATAATGATAAGAGTATTTTGTGATTATGATAAATATTATAATTTTATAACCGGACAAAAATATTACACAAAAACTATTAAAACCTGACCTTTTGAATCTTAAACCGGCTGATTTGTTTTTATTTGAAAGTTTACTAAGGTTTTGTCTAAAGTTGTAATGATTGTCTAGTTGTTGGAAGTAGTAGTAAAGTTGTAATGATTGTCTAGTTATTGGAAAAGATAATTGTTCCATTATAATTTGATGTCATCTTAACTTTGGTTTATGATATTAACTTGGGTGATCCGACCACTAAGGAAATCGGATTGTTTTTTAGGCTATAGTTGAATTAACTTATTATGTCATGTAAAAATATAAGAAAATAAAAATAAATAATTAACATGTAAACAATAAAAAACAAATACAAAACATGTAAGAATTATAAATATTATGAAAAACATGTATAAAATAAAAGGTGAAACTACCAGGATCGAACTTGGGACTCTTATGTCAAAAAGTATAAACGTTACTACTAAAGCAAATAAATGTTTAGTGAGAAAAAAACCACTTTAAGAACTTATATAAATACTACTTATATATTATTGTTTTTAATTGGTAGCCTTAAAATTTTGGTTTTATTAAGGACAACTAGTTTTAAAACTGCAGAGACGTTCATGTCAAAATAACTATCAACATATTATTGACTTTTAGAAGCACATCGAAGTGTTATTTACTAGTAGGTTGTCACTAAGTCAGTTTTAATGGCTTAGATAATACATTTGTTAGCCTTAGTTTAACAAAAACAACTTAGGGGTTGTTTGGTAAGCTGATCATTAAGAGACTACTTTTTAATGATTTATAGTCTCTTAATGGTTAAGATGTAATCTGAATGGTTAATATGTTAAATCTTAATAGTACTTTTTATCCATTCAACATTATGGTTACATCTTAACAGGTAGCCTTTTAATGACCATTAAAAGTCTACCAAAAAGCCCTTAGTATCAGGTTGTCATTCCTTGTGAATTTTGGCCCTTTCGTTGGTGCCACCCCTACGGATTTCAAGCCCGAAATTGTCACACCCAACCTAACAAAAATTGGCCCTTTCATCGATGCCACACTAAAGAAAATTTCTTCTTAGTTTCTCTAGTTTTTCAACTATTGTAAAGGGACTTGTATAGCAAAAAATAAGATAAGCAAACTATGTAAACTCTAATTTGATTGGTCAATTAGCCAAACACCAATGGTATGTTTTTCCTTCCACAAGGATAATCGGGATTCAAAGGCTCTATAAACGGTCTCTAATATTTAGCAAGTTCTTATTCATTCCGCCGTTAAACCTAAGTAGGTAAAGGAAATGGAACCAATTAAGCGATGAAGCATGTTGTCATTTCCTTGAGCTTCTTGTTGGGGACCACTAATACCAAAAGGGCTAATAGATTTGGTCCTTTTATTCTATTCATGTCATTTTATTGTTAGAAAAATTATTTAATTATATGGCTTTGTGACTATTTAATAAGTTAGTTTAATTATCATGTTTTAATAATTCAACAACAGCCATTATTGATAAGTTAATGTAATTATCAATTTTTGATAATTGCACTTTAATCCCTCTATGGAAATATCTTGATGGACGGTATTATCCTTACGGATAATTATAAATAAGGGGCTTATGATTCTAATTCTTCTTAATGTCCAATTAATTAATCACATACATACATAATTTTCTCTCATCCAACATAGATACACTATGAAGAACACCATAAAAAAGAAATCTCCATCATAACTTGGGCATTTGAAGAAGATTAGAGAAATTATACATACGATTTCATTATCAAGAACATGATGAATCTTCTAACAAGAAAGTTTTACTTTCTTGAATCTTGATTATGTTGAAACTAATCAACATTTATAAGTCACAAATATGATCACACCCAACTTAAATTGTGCGTTGTGGAAGCTTGGGCACCGATGCCCTAGCCTCCTCCGTGGTCATAGTAAATGCCCTAGCCTTAGCCCTTTACCCCTCCTTCTCCTTCCCAGTCTCTTTCCTTGCCCCGGAGCTCTCGACCTTGACTTCTTGCAATCCCTGCTCAAATGGTCCTCTTCACTGCAGTTATAACACCTCATGATCCCACATTCCCTCGCCATATGATCAGGCCTCCTTCATTTGAAGCAGACGTTCGATCCCCACTTACACTCCCCCACGTGACTCTTCATGCACTTACCATATACTTTCACTGCCATATCAGTCGCAACCGTCTTGCGACCCTCTACCTTCGCCTTCTTGCCTTTGGGGGTGAATCCACCACTGCCAAAGCGTTTCCCGTTCCAGTTTCTGTTTCCACCTCCCTTCTTACTCACCTCTACCATGGTCACCTCTTCCCTTTTATCCAACTCCCTATGAGGACAGAACTCCTCAATCACTAATTTCTTCAGTTCCGACCACCTCATCCTTCTAATGGCCCTGCTACAGTTAACCCAGACAATGTTGTCCCACCAGCACAAGGTCGAATCCAAAAACGAGTAGGTAGAGAACTTCATCTTCTGATCCTCTTGGCACTCGTTGATATCAAGTACCGGCTCCATTTCCCTTACCCGTCGGTGAGCAGCAGTGGCACTGCCATTCCCATCAAACATCGGGGGCTTGCATCTTTGAAATGCCCCATACTTGCACCCCCTTACAGTTTCCTGCACAGATTCTTCCTCTTCATCATCACTAGAAACAACCGTCCCAGCCTCCGGTTGCTCCCTTTCTTCCCCCTCTTCATCCCTTCTCTCCGTAGTTTTCTTCTTTTCCTTCATCTCCCTTTCTCATCCTCTCTCACAGCTCTAATCACTTCGGTCACCATAGACGGTAGAATTGTTTGCGTGACCTGATGAACCTCCTTAACAACCGCCTCCTTCAGAGAGGCTCTCAGATTAGCACTCTCATCCCCGCCTTCCTGCTGGTGAGGCTCGGGCTCTTCAGGTGCCGTTTCAGCAGCCCTAGCCCTATTCCTCATGACCCACGGTCCAGCACCATGTCCACCACGTACTCCACCTTGTGAGGCCTTCGATGATCTACCACCGGTCATCTCTAAATGCTATAAGGTTTAAACACCAACACGGTTATTCAAGGTATTAACTCAGATTATGTCAAGTATAGTAAGTCCCTAATTACGGTGCTCAGTTGTGTTTAGCCACTTACTTCACTCTTCATCCCCTAAGCATTTCCTATCCTGATTAAATCAGTATTCAAACCTACTAAGAGCACATAATTCACGTAACATGCGTACGTACTTCCTTTCTCATTATTGTACATAAAACATTTACATTATATACTAACCTGCAGGCATGCAACTACTAGGTTTAGCATCCCTTTCCTTTTCGTCTCATTCTCAGTTTAAGTTTTAGGTTTTTAAAAATAATTTACCCAATTCTCTTAAACTTTAGCTCTGATACCAACTCGTAAGGCCTCGTTCCCGGGACTCTTACGGTTGCACATTCCTTGCATAAACATTTAAAACTTAATATTTGCAGCGGAATTTAAATTGTCATTTATATAAAAAATCATGTCAAATATTCATATCGTTATGTTTACATCTCAAAATCATATTAACATAATAACATTCTCAAAAATACGGATGTCAGTCTTGAATCATTTCCCAGTAGCTTATGCATCCATGCCTGCACCTCATCAACATTAAACAATTAACTGCCAACTATTATGCATACAAAAGTCAGCGACGCTGAGTGAGTTCTAGTTTTATAAGTAAAATAATTTACTTTCGTATAAACCTTTCGCACGTTATCATCCTTCATACATACATTTAGATAATAATCATTATTATCTTCTGTTATCGATCGTTTTCGCATGTTATCGCATATTTTATACTTTTATCTTTATCTTTCACTTTCATCTAGATCCTGTCTTATGCTATGCGCCATCATTGTGCACAGAGCAACTTCAGTTTTGGGGTCAAGCGACAAGGATCCCGTTTTCGCACATTATCGCACATCATTATCAACCACAAAGGTTGACACCCCTGTGTGCATACTTAAGGGTTAGCTAAACCGCACATAGTTGAGGTAACAACTACCTCGTGGAGTTGTGAAACTCCATCATTTTGCTTGCAAGACTTTTCATTCATTCATTTCGTTCCACTTTCATCATCGTTAGCTTTCACTTTCATTACATAATACTTTACTTATTCATACATACGTGTTAAGTAATGGATATATAGTTTTGAAAACTATTACATCATAGAGAGATAACACGTTACACATCACAATAGGTCATGCAAAAACATTACATACATAAACATTATCATCTCGTGCGAAAACTTATCTTTTCGCGCGAGAACAATGCATCACTCAAAACTTGCACATTTAAACATCTAGTCGCGCGAAAACTACATGCCGTGCGAGAACTTTTTGTCGCACGAGAACTTTCTGTCGCATGAGAACCTTACTTTTCGTGCGATAACCCGTAGATTCGAATTTTATAAAGTACAACCCTCATGGCTCCCATGAAAACTACGTATTTCCACCCAGATCTCTAACTTTTCGCTTCTAAGGCTGTTCTAATATGCTAAACCTCATAACATCACCATACAAGCATAAAACGAGTATTTAGTATGCATAATAGCCTTAAAACATAAAAATGGTGTAAAAAGGGGACTAGAAACTCACCTCGTGAAGTTTTAGCACAAACACGACCTTCCCGAAGCCTTTACCGAGCGAAAAACTATATAACCACGTGTTATATTCATCAATAATCGTTCCTTAGTACATAACACGAGTTACTACACGAGTTACATACCTTAACACCTCGTTTCTTCACTTTCTCTCTCTATGCAATCGTTTTCTTTCTCTAGCAGCAACACTTTTCATATAAAACAGGGCCCGACATGGGTGTTCACAGCTATTTATACCCATATCTACTTTTCGCAGACTTCTTGCGCAAGAACTTTGCTGCTCCTTCTCTTTTCACGTGAAAACTTTGTTCTGCATTCTTTCACTTGAAATTTCTGGGCACTACACATAGGCCCCTGGATGGTGGTAGCAAAGCTACTTAATGCAGGATATTACTGGCCAGGGATGCACCGCATAGCTGTAGAAGAACTACAGAATTATTTTGAGTGTCAGCAACATGCCCCGATGTGCCTAAGACGAAAAAAAGATCCAGTCCCAATAACTGCGGCATGGACGTTCCAAAAATGGGCATTGGACATTGTGGGCCCATTCCTGGAGGCCCCGGGTAGAGTCAAGTTCCTCTTGGTCACGGTCGACTATTTCACAAAATAGGTGGAGGCCAAGCCACTGGCCACAATCACAATAACGAACATCAAGAAGTTCATCTGGAATGACATCATATGTCGTTTTGGTTTACCCCTATCTTGTCAATGATAATGGGAACGGTTCGCGGATCGGAAATTGCAAGACTAGTGCTGAGAATTGCACATCAAACAGATCTCCACCCCCGTTGTCCACCCTCAAGGCAATGGGTAGGTGGAGAGGGTAAACCACAGCTTGGTAGTTGGATTGAAGAAGCAGTTAGCCACAGAAGGAGGGAGTTGTTTCGATGAGTTTCCAAGTGTTTTGTCGGCCTACCGCATAATGCAGAAGACAAGCAATAATAAAACATCATTCAGCCTCACCTATGGGACCGAAGCAGTAATTCCAGCCGAGATTGGAACGCCTTCGGCCTGGGTAACGAACAGTGAGACAGAGGATCAAAATCAATAATTGAGGCTCAACCTGGAGATATTGGAGGAGAGACGAGAAATTGCGGCCATCCAAGAGACAAAATACAAACAGAAGATGGAGAGATTCTATGACAGCCGAGTCAAACCATGCACATTCAAGCCTAATGATTATGTGCTCCGGAGCAATGAACCAAGCAGAGCAAAACCACATAGAAATATGAGCCACAACTAGGAAGGACTGTACG
>BJCN01307423.1:0-12143 GCA_018326445.1 Flaveria brownii
TATTTCTTTTTCTTTATTTGATGTTTAAGCCTCATGTCTCTCTTTCAGATCATTGATCTCTGCTTCTTTCTCATTCAACTCTTGAATTTTGTCTTGAATAATGCCTGATCTTCTATTCAATAACTTTTCCATCCTTTCTACTTTTAACAAGAGCTTTGTAATCATTTCATCTTTCTCATCAGGTTGATTAATTCCTGATTCAGCAAAGCTTTTAGAAGGCCCTGCTTCTAGTTGGACTTATCTTATAGGCATCCTCATAGTGTGACCCTCCTCATCCGGAGATGATTAGGAGTCATCTGAAGAGTTGGTAGATTCACCAGACTCAACAGGCTCAGCAGCTATGGGTGAAATGTGAGGTGGAGAAATATGAGCCAGAGACATGTAAGGAAACTAAATTGGTGATGGAACAAGTGGAGATGCCATCTCTGCTTCTTGAATAGAAGGTCCTGAGTGAAGATCACTACTTATATCAACATATGGTGACTCAGGCCTTTGTTCCTCTATTTCTTTTATAGCATGCTCATCAACATGTTGTTGATCATGAGCTGCTTCTTTTTCTTTTATGGAGCTTGCTCATCAAGAGTAATAATCCTCTTATTCTTCTTGTTAGTTGATTTTCTCTAGCATCTAAGGAAGTAGTGGAAAGAAAGTTCCACTGTAGAAATTCCTAGGATCCATCTTCTTTATGTACATGTAGGACTTGGTATTGTAATGAGGAATGTTCATTACTGGTCTCGCAAGGTGTAAGTTGTGGAAAAGCTTCATTGATGAGGCATTGGAGGAATCTGGGGTACATTAGGAACATATTTCTTCTTCCTTCTACGCATTTGACACCAGACCATTGAATACATAAGCAAACATATTGAATGGTCTGTTTGTGCATATAGCACAGATAGCTGAAGAGGTAGTCACTGTAATATCATTCCACCTTGTCTTTCTTTTGGGCAGACAGTGCTGGAATATATGAATTAGAAATCTCAATTGTAGATCTACCAATCCCTTGACAATTTGCTTTCCTTCATATCCTCCTTCATATCCAATGTTGGAAAAGAAGGTCATGATTTCCTCATCTTCTAGTTCCTGAAGAGTGTTGGCATCATCACCAAACTATAGACACTATCTCACAGTTTGTTCAGTGATGTTAAAAGTGTGTTCAGCCAGATATTCTTCCAGATAGTGTCTTGACACCATCAATCTCTACTACTTCAGCAGTACTCCAAAATGATCTTATGAGGATTTCATAAACGACTGGTCTCACTAAGACAACATGAGCAACCCTTGTGGTAGAGATGAAATTAATCATATCTCTAAGTCCTTCTGTTTTAGCGACTTCAAGGTCAAGAAATCCACTCACATTGTAGACCTTGCTCCAAGTGAGGTTTGCCATTAGCTTCTGCACAAGATGCACATGAGTTAGTTTTTGACATCAAATGATTAATTACATTGGTGAAATATAGCTGATTATTTCAATTTTGACTTTATTTGGTCAATATTGAATAATCAAAGATACTGTTGGATAGACATTTTGACCTAAATTGATTTTGCAATACAGGTTCAATTTTATTTTGAATTATCTTTTATTTTGATGTTTATTTCTATTTAAAATCTCTTTTCACACTCAACCATGTGTTTTGAAGTCAACATTTTTTTAGTTTGATGATCCCCTGTTCATTCGACAAATCAAAGGGTTTTCAAAATCACTTGTCTGTGTTGATTTTCATGATCATTTGTGTCATTGAGTTTGAAAATGTCTGTTAATCCTTGGTTAGTGGTTGATTTTAGAGATTGTTTCATCAGGAATCTCATGGATTTTGCTTGTATCACCTTGATTTGATACTACATTGGTTTAGAATCGAACTAGAAGCAAAATTGTGGGTGTAGAACACAAGAATCAGAACTTTGTTAATGATTATGATAATGGATGAAAAACAGTATTATGGTTTCGCTCGTCGCACTTTAATGTCACTAAAATTTGAAAAGTATTAAATGCACTGTGAAGATCTATTTAAATAGTCCTTTTAATGCCCTTTTCAAATTTTTACAAGTGTTAAAAACAAATGCGGTGGACTCCTGTAGCAAATGTGGAAGTTTAAAACAGTCAGCAATTGTGTACTGAGGCAAATGCGAAAGAGTAAATTCTTGCAGCATTTGTTTACTGTAGCAAATATGAAAGTTTTAAGTTCAGACACTTGAACACTTTAGCAAATGTGGATGGTTTAAGTTAGCATATATTTTTACACTGTAGCAAATGCGGATGTTTAACTTGGTCTGCATTTTTACACTATTGCAAATGTTGAATAACATGTGTTGTTCCGTATTTACTTCAACAAATGCGGATGAACAACAAAATTGTCCGCATTTCTTGAATTTCAAACATGATGACAAAAGAGTGTATGCACACTTCTAATTTATGATGATACAAATATACAACCTAGTTTAAGTAATGATCTCAGCCTTATTTGGGAAATGCGGATGAGGAAAACAAATGCGGATGAACAAATTTGTCCGTATTAGTTTTCATACTTGAAAACTTTGTGGATATGTGTAGTGAGACTAATGCGGTAGAGTTAACATATCCGCATTACTTTCATTTGTGTTTTCATGACTCAAAACTATTACCCGCATTGGTTTTGTGCTAGGGTTACCTTCACCCGCATTAACCAATGCACTTACCTGCATTAAGTTTTGAACTTGTCAAATATTAATGTTTCTACTGTGGATAGTTTTGGTTGTTTTTGCTTTGATGCATGATCTTTATGAAGCTGTGTCTCTTGCTTTTGACTGTTAGGAAGATGAGTCTGTTGTTTTTTTGTTTATGAAGTTTTAATTGTTGCTTGGATTGTCAATTCTTGCTTGGATTGACCTGTTCATCAGATGTGATATAAGTTTCCCAGTGTTGACTGATTTGGGACTTTTGTGCTTTAAGATGTCTGCAAAAACTGAGATACTATGGTATAACTTCTGCACTTACATCGTCAATTTTCAGATTTTTTATAGTTGTTTTTTATAGTTTTTAAGAAAGGAAGCAACTGTACAAAATGATCAAAAATTTTAATTACTCCCCCTAAAGTTTATATGCATAAGAGATAGAAACTTTAAAGATTTGTTAAAATCTTAAGAAGAAAATATTTTTATGATTTTTGTTTTTCTTATCTGTACATGAAGTAGTGATACACCTTTCTTGGGATCATATCAATCTTACCTTTCACAAGTGCAAGCAATTGTTAGTAAAATAGACATTGTCATGAACATATTGATTGGAGGTATGTTTGTACTCTTAAACTCATACTTGGTCAATATCTTAATGCTAGTGATCTTATCATGTTTTTAGTTGATTTGGTATTCAACATGTACCTCATACTCAAAGGCATGTTAAGGTCAACCATCTGCATGTAATGTATGGTAGAACATTCATAACTTACTTGACGAGGTCACTTGAAATATGAAATATCATTTTGCTTGATCCTCATTAGGATTCATTTCTTTTGATCCTTTTATCATTTTTGATCCACATTGAGATTCTTTTAACTTCACTTCGGAAGGTGATCTCTTAGGATTCTTTCATTGCGTTCACTTGGAATGCATTTTATTCTATTGATTCATCCAAGTTGGACGTGTTCCTAATTAGGAATCTTGATGGATCATGACATCAGCACTATGTGCTTGTTTTTCCAGGTCTTTGCTCAGCAAAACAAAGAAAAAACTAATGTGAATAAAAAAGATTCATAAGACATCATTACCTGGTGTGTTTAGTTTGCTACACACACAATTAGATATTCTAATACTTACACACACTTTGAGATGAAAGCTTCACAGTTGAATATATGCTTTAGTTCATCACTGCATGTGTTTTCTTTTCCAAGTTAAGCCTACCCGCATATCAAATAAGTCATGTCAGTCATTTGAGATTTATAAATAAGCATAGTGAATAATATAACGACTGTAATTATATCATTTCCCATTAGTATAAGACATATACTTCTGCAAGATAAATTCTTTTTGTATTTTTATGAATTTTTGAATGTTTTTTTGATTTTTGTCTTTATTCAAGGTTAATCATGCCAGTTGATTGAACTAAGAATTCAAATCTGTTGGGATCAAAAGCCTTAGTGAATAATTAGCCAATTGATTATCAGTGTGGACCTGTATCAATTTATTTAACCCTTTTTCAGCACAATCTCTCAAAAAGTGATATCTAATATCAATATGTTTAGTTTTTGAGTGTTGAACTGGATTATTAGTTATGAACATTGTTGTTGTGTTGTCAATATGAATTGGTATATGCAAGAAGTTAAAACCATATTCAATCATCTAGTTTTGAATCCAGAGAACTTGAGAGCAATGAGCTGATGCTATAATGTACTCAGCTTCTGCTATTGAAACAGACACATTTGTCCGCTTCTTGCACTGCCAGGAGAGCAGTCTGGGACCAAGAAATTGACAACCTCCAGATGTGGACTTTCGATTGAAGTTGCATCCTCCATAGTCACTACCAGTGTATGTATAGAAATTAAATCTCCTTCCTTTGGATACCATAATCCAAGTGTAGGCTTGCCCTTGAGATGTCTGAATATCTTCTTGACTACATTCACATGTGATTCCTTGGGATCTACTTGGTACCTAGCACAAACACATACACCAAATATAATATCAGGTCTACTAGCTGTTAGATACATGAGTGATCCAATCATAGTCTGTAGTGAGTGTGATCCACTGATTTTCCTTCAGGATCTGGACCAATCTTCATCTTGGTATCAATAGGAGTTTTGATAGACTGACAATATGTAAAATGAAACTTCTTTAGCATGGTTTCCATGTATTTTGATTGATTGATGAAGATTCCATCTGTTGTTTGTTGTACTTGCACTCCTAAAAAGAAAGTGAATTCTCCCATACCACTTATTTAGAACTTGGAATGCATGAGATCTTAAAAATCTTTACAGAGTTACTTGTTTGTTGAGCCAAAGATGATATCATTCATATAAATCTGGACTAGCAACATGTCTTTTCCTTTTCTCTTTCTTATGAGAGTCTGGTCAATTTTTCCTCTTTCATATCCATTAGAGAGCAGAAAAGACGAGAGAGTCTCATACCACTTTCATGGTGCTTGATGAAGACCATACAAGGCTTTGTCAAACTTGTATACCATGTGAGGGAAATCTGGGTCTTCAAAGTCTGGAGGTTGACTCATATAGACTTCTTTAGTGATCTTGCCATAGAGAAAGGCACACTTTACATCCATTTGATACACAGTGAATTTCATGGATGCAGAGTACGCAAGGAAAATTCTAATAGCTTCTAATCTGGCTACAGGAGGAAACACTTCATCATAGTTCATGCCTTCTTCTTGTGTGTATCCCTGTGCCACTAGCCTTGCTTTGAATCTGATGACGATGCCCCTATCATCAGTCTTATTTCTATATAGCCACCTGGTACCGATAGAGTATTGACATTCAAACAGATCTACCAGTTGCCATACCTTTTGTTTCTTTAACTGGAGCAACTCTTCTTGAATTGCCTCGATCCAGATATTGTCTTGAAGAGCCTCTTTTATGTTCTTGGGTACTGCCTGACATAGAAAGCAAGAAAACAAACAGATGTTTGCAATACTTGACTTGTTTCTAGTCACCCGCTCATCTAGTTCACTAATGATGCTTTGACACTGGATGATCCTTATGTATCCTAGTGGTTGGAATGGAGTCACCAGCAATTGATACATCAAGGTTGGAGACATTCTGATCATCATGGTAAGAGGTACCTTCTGGTGGTGATGTGGGAGAGTGATGAAAGTAATCAAAGGTTTCATTTGTTTCTGCTTTGGCATCTGGTGCACTTTGAACACTGTCATCATTTTCATTCCTCTCAGTTTCAACTGGAACAGTAGCTGGTGCTGGATTCCTTACTTTATTTGATGGTTCATATGAAGGAGTACGCACAGAACTAGGACCAGCCTCAGTTGAAACGCTTTGATGTTATGGTGCTTGTCTCACAGGATCAACTTGTAAAGGAACATCTTCAACTGGTTGATCAGTAAAATTAGGAGGGATCATGGGAAAATCATCTCTCCTTTCTACCGTTTTGGAAGATTCAACTGATTGTAGGTTACCTGCATATGACAAGTGGAACTGATCAAAAGATCTAGTAAATGAGACAATATCACCATTGATTGATTTGAGAAAGGAGTGTTCCTTGAATTGAACATTGGTTGATTCATCAATTATGTTCAATCTAGGATTGAACACTCTGAAAGCCTTTGAGGTTAAGGAATAACCTACAAAAAATCCCTCATCAGACTTTAGAGAAAACTTTCCCAAATGATCTCGAGTGTTTAATATTGATACAGGAATACCAAATGACTTAAAAATCCAATCAATGGTTTTCTAAGAAAAATAAGTTCATAAGGTGTCTTATTGCTTTCTTTGACTATCAGAGTTTGATTTTGTACAAAGCAGGTTGTGTTGACTGCCTCAGCCTAAAAGGTAATAGGCAGTTTAGCATCTGCTAGCATCATTCGTGCTGCTTGAATTAGTGTTCTATTTCTCCTTTCAGCTATCCTATTTTGTTAAGGAGTTCTAGCTGCACTGAATTGATGCACAATGCCTTTGGTTCTACAAAATGAACCCGGATCTTCATTTTCAAATTCTATTCCATTATCATCAAGTTGGTTTTCAATCTTCATGATAAAGTCTTTTATTATCTATGATGCTTCATTCTTATGAAGCAAGAAAAAAACCCATGTAAAACATGAGTAATCATCAATGATCACCAAACAATATTGTTTCTTTCTAATGCTCATAACATGAGTTGGTCCAAAAAGATCCATGTGAAGTAACTTCAATAGAGTATTATTTGTGTTCATAAGCTTTGGTTTATGAGACGACTTGTGTTGTTTTCCTTTGAGACATGCTGAACAGTGGTCAATGAAGTGAAATTCTTTCTGAGGAAGACCAATTATATGGTTTCCTTTGACCAGTCTGTTCATGTTTTTGAAATTTGTATGTCCTAAGCGCCTATGCCAAAGTTGTGACTCATCAAATGATGCCTTAAACATAAGATAGGTTTCTTTTTTGGGATGTACAGAATTAAGGTTTAGGACATAGGTATTATTCTTCCTCGAGGTCTTCAAGACAACCCATTCTTCAGGAATTTGAAATCTTGGTTTTAGAATGTAGCAATGAGTGTCAGGGAAGTGAATAGAATATTTCTTGTCGCAGATCTGAGACACGCTAAGAAGTTTGAAATTCAGCTGCTCGCAGTAGTTCACTCTATCAAAGCTTAACAATCTGTTTGTCACAGATCCTTCACCCGTAATTCTGCCACCTTATGAATCTCCACCAAATGCTACAGTCGTTTCTTGAATGTGCTTGAATTCATGAAGGAGGGAACGATCTCCAGTCATGTGTCGGGAACATCCAATGTCCACGTACCATGAGCTATTGGACCTGTATAGATGACCCTCCAAGAAAAGAAACTAACTAGAACATAGAACCGAAGCCATGATTGTCTTGGGTTTCCCGTTTCTATCGAGGACTGTAACTTATTGGTATTTCCTCTAGTTTGAACTTTAGGGGATGATGATTTGATTGACTTGTGTGGGGTTCTTCTAGTTCTCTTTCTCTCAATTTCAATTGAAGTGTCAGATGAGTCACCAAACCTTTGGTCTCTATTTCTAATTAGAAATTGAGCACATTTTTGATTTTTAGAATCACTTTTGTTTTAGATCTTAGAAAAACATTAAGTGATTGTTTCATAATTTTATTTTGCTTTTGTTTGATGCTCCTTGATTTCCAATTGTCATAGAAGTCACAATCAGAATATGAGATTCTTGATTGTCTATTCTGGACTGGACTTGTAGATTTTATGTTGACAGTTGAAATTGGTGAAATAGGCTTGTTTTGAGGAACTCTCAAGCCTTTCTGATTAAAGAAACAATCAGATGTATTGTGATTTATCATATCACACACTGAACAATACTTGTTGAAATAACAATTCTTGTTTGAGTGATTATTCATGTTACAAATTGAGCAATATTGGTTGTAGAAACACTCATCTTTGTTGTGATTTGACATGTCATAGTTTTCACAGTACATCTATCTGATACTAGTTTTTGATGATGAAGCTTCTTGATGCTTAATAGATATTGACTTTGATTCATGCTTTTTTATTGCAGAGGCAAGTTCATCATTTTTGTTATTAGTAGATTGTTTCACAACTCTACTGTGTCTCTTGTTTGAAGGATGTCTTTGCTTCTTTTGAGCCTTTCTCACATCCAAATCAAATTATTCAACATCCTTTTTGTTGAAAATATCAAAACCTATTCCTTGTTTTGATTTAGGAGGCGAGCTCAGATCAATCTTTATTTTTGGTAATGGATTCTTTGGGGATTTTGATTTGAATGATGGCGATGCTAAAGCTTTGCCTTTAGTTTTTGTTGAAACCTTGTCTGATTTGATTGAACTGTTTGAGATTTAACCTCACAATCAGATTTGATTTGAGAAGTATGTTTCAAAGGAAATTTAGCATCTCTTTTTTACTTTGAGTCTTTCTAGGATGAACTTCACAAAAGGAATGATGGCCTTGACTAGACTCTTTTGTTTTTTTACACTGACATGTTTGTCTAAGCATTCTTTTATCTTAATGGGGTGACGTAATCTGATTTTATCTTCATTTGTTTTAATATACACATTTGGGTTGTTTTGAGGATTTGTTTTCTGTGATACTAGTGTTTTAGTTTCAGTAGATTTAGATTCAATTAAGTCAGACAAAGTAAGAGGCTCAGGCATGATAGTGTAGTTGTCATTGTATGGTGGTGGACAAGACTTATATCCATATCCAGTCATGTCTTTAGGTTCCTTTTGTGAGTCAAGCAACTCTTGTAGCTTAGCAGAAGAGAATTGAAACTTTTTATGTTTCACTTTATTGGCTGATTACTCAGCTTTTGTTTTGGTTAATAGTTTAGTTGACCTCTCATTCTCATCTACTAGAGTATACTTCTCACCTACTAGAGTATACTTCTCACCATGCAATTTTTCAATGTCTGAAATTAAAGACTTGATTTTGATTTCAACGCCTTTCATTTTATGTCTTTGTATTTCAGATTTTACTTTTACTTCTTTTATTTTAGCAGTCAATTTTTGATTATGTTCTTTGTACCCTTGTAATTCAGTGACACATTTTTCACTACAGAGATTAGCTTTTACCTCAGATGGCATGGGAGTTGGACTATCATTGAGGTGAACCATGAGTGCATGATTTTGGAATTGAGGTTTTACTTCCTCTGCATACAAGCTCCAGTCACATACTCCATCTTGTCTGATGACAAGTGCGTTTGAGGTTGATTGGCTGTTTTCATGGGCTTGCTGTGTTAGTTGGTACTGACTCTGATGAGTTGGTTGATGATGATGCTGATGCTGAAATTGACTTTGATGACTTGATTGAGGAGCTGATGATGAAGTTGATTGAGAGTGTGGTTGACTGTGTGAGTTTCTTTGGTAGTTGTTGTTTCTTCTGGGTGCATTACATTCCCTTGAGAAATGGCCAGTCATACCATAGTTAAAACACTTTACCTTGGATTTGTCATTCCCAAGCTTTGTGTTCTCATTCAGGCTTAGCTTTTTACCTTTCCTGAAGAATTTCTTTGCCCTCATAGCAATTATGGCCATTTGCCAATGTAAATCCATTTCTTCAATATCATCTAGATCTATTTCCTCCGGATCTTCTTGGATTAGGTGAGTTGAAGTGAGTCTTCCTCCCAAGTATGCTTCAAAACTTGCAACAAAGGCATTGTAGGTGGCCTCTTGGTCTTCAAACTTCTGATCAACAGGCAAGTTAGCGAGTGTGGAAGTGGATGGATTAGAGGTTGATTGTTTCTGTGGTTGAGATGAAGTTATGAATCCAGTAGATCTGGATTGATCTCTAGATGATAGAAAATCATCTTCTTTAGTAATGAATGCATTTTCCACAGAATGAGTTTCTGATGGAAATTTGTAAGCCTCAATGACCTGAGGTCAACTCAAGTTTCTGCTTCTCTCATCAAGTTCAAGAGCTTCAATCTTTGCTTTCATGATGTCTAAGTTGGTGCTCTCCAGATCATGTGTGTTTTTCAGCATGGTTAGATTTTGCTTCCAGCTTTTAGGCAGACTATGCAGCATCTTCTTGTTTATCGCTTTTTCTTTGTAGGTGACCCTCATTATATCCAGATCATTTACCAGTTGGACGAATCTAATAAGTTGTTTGAGATAGATTCTCCTTTGGTGTGATGGAAGGTTTCGTATTGATTAATCAGTTTGTCTTTATTAATCTCAGTAACCTCACTGCTTCCTTCACACATGATCTGAAGTGCATCCCATACACCTTTTGCAGTTTTGTATTTCTCCAATCTCTTGAGTACATCCATCTTTAAAGAATGAGTTAGAATAGAGTAGGCTTTAAGTCAATCTTAATCTTTTTATAATCATCATCATCAAGATTAAGATTTGGATCCTCAATGGGGATCCTGCCTGTCTTATACTATGCAGCTTGGTCAGCATTCAGAAAGGCTGGAATGTAAGGCCCTTTGCATATGGATATCTAATAATCCGGATCTACACCTGTAATATAGTTCCTAAACCTAATTTTCCATTGCTTAAACTTAGATTTATGTTTAAGCATTGGAGGTTTAGAAGCATGACCAAGTTCAGAAAAGTTATTAGAATCCATGATTTATAAATTGATTTGAGATTGTTTGAATATGGTTTAGATTGATTTTATGTCCAACAGTCCAAACAGTCCACGATATCAGTAATCAGTTTATTTGATGAGTTCTATGAACAGTAGCAATCAGTAGGGTTTGTAACAGCTTCTTTTTGTTTTTGTTTTGGTCATTTTATTGTATTTTGTTTGTGTTCAATCACAGATCTGAACATTACTGATGATTTTCAGTGTGTTTTTGTAGCAGAAAAGTGAAAGAAGATGAAGTTTTTCGGGTTTTTACAGCTGTATACTCATTAAAAAACGAGTTATGTTTATGAGCACCTCAATCACCAGATTAATCGATTTTCAGCTAAGATCTGAGCAGATCTTGAGTTGAATCCGAGAGCCATAGCTCTAATACCAATTGACTGGGTCCGAGAATGATATTCTCTGTTGATGTTGAGTCAACAAGGATTGAATATGGTGTTAAATCAGTGATTAAGTAGAGGAAATACTTAATCAAAGAACATTTAATGTTGTAAGTATACTCATAAATGCTTGGGTATTGAATGTAGAACAAACAAGTTACAACGGGTTCAAGGGTTTTCAAGAACAGTGAAAATACAACCTCAAAACCTCATAACTTGAGTACTAGGTATCTTTGTGAGTGAAAAACTTACATATGATGGATATTCTATTCTATTTATAGGCTGACATAAATCCTGTACAAAATGACTAAACTACCCTGAGATCTATACAAAATACTAGTCTAAGTACAAAAGGTCTTTAGCCGCATTAGTTGTTGAACATATGCATTAACTAATGCGGATGCCTTGGCTTCATCAACATTTCTTTATTCTTCATCAGCATTAAGTGTTTAGTCATCAGCATTAACTAATGCGGATGAGCAAACACTTATCGGCATTTCTCTTTGTGCATCCGCATTGACAAATACGGATGAACTAATACTTAACAACATTTGTTCTAAAGCATCCGTATTAACCAATGCGGATGAACAAATACTTGCAGCAGTTGTTCTTAGCTATCCGTATTTTTATATGCGGAAGAACAAACACTTGTCAATATTTGTTTCTTCGTCATCCGCATAGACAAATGTGGATAGCCAACACTTGGTCTTTTCTTCACCTGCATGTCTTCTTGGACTTGTGGGAATCAGCCAACAGAACAACCATCATCCATCACTTGAGTAGGCATGTATGATATTTTCAGGGTCTAACATAAACTAAAGAAATAGAAAGTAGAACGCAAGCTAGGTGAAGTCAGTTAGGAAAATATGATTAGTATACATTGAGATTGATGAGTAAAACATTAAAAAAATTTGACATATTTTCATCATCACTTTTATTAGAGTTTGTTTTATAAAAATCTATTGTTTCATATACTTTAAGTGTCAATAATAAACTTAATACATAGAAGTTAAAATGGAAGCACTGTAAAGTCATTTATATGCT
>BJCN01307432.1:0-16243 GCA_018326445.1 Flaveria brownii
ACAGCCTCAAAATGTCGATTGAAAGAAGATGATGAGTGTTGAAAATTCAGCCAAGGCTCCAAGAGAAGGAACCCTCAAGCTTGTATATCCTAAGCTATCTTGCAAAACACCTTCTTGTTAGGAAGAAGTAACACCCAAAACAACTCAAAAAACCCTCCTATCCAGCTGCTATTTCCGTGATTTTCTTTGGAGAAAAGAGAGAGGTTTTTCTTTTGTTTTGCATGTATCTATGAGATGATTTGGGTGGAGTGTTAAACTAGTAAATGTTGGAGAGTCTCAAGGAAGCAAAGGGCCAATCATATTAGAAGGGGGTGGCCGAATCTTTTAGTTAGGAGGGTTTCCCCGTCAAAATTTTATACAACTCCAACATTAGACTAGTTTTAAATAAGTTGTACAATTAACACTTTATTGTATAACTTATACACCCAATTTATTATTTGATGTCATCTAATTAAATTAAATAAAACTTCAAATAATAATATTTGAACAAAGTATCTTATCAAGTTGTTCGATCTCATAGGCAACTAATTTAGAAAACCCATTTTCTAAATTAGTGTTTATATTTAATTGCATGATCATATCATCAATCAAATATCAATTTGTGTTTGCTAAGCCTGTTATTGGGTATAACCCGACTTGGATCATAACGTACTAACCGCATCCATATTCTACGTGTCTTGGGCACATAGAATCCTACTGTATGTTCATGTCCATCTGGTAGCCTCTAAGGATACCATACAACTCTATGAGAGTAAGGGTAGCGAGGTATTCAATTCTCTTAATAGTCACACAATAGTGAGTCCATTGTCTGGGGAGAGAGAACATGAACTTCCTCATAATGTCCCTATTCTCAATTTTTACTCCAACATTCATTAGAGTATCCACAATCTCAATATACCTGAAGTATTATCAAGTCATGGTTTCATCTGTCTTGTAGGTGAAGTTCTCAAAGTCTTGATTCATGAGGTCTTTCTTGTTTTCTTTGGCTTCCTCAAACCCCTCATACATGAGCTTTAGTGCATCCCAGAGTTGCTTAGAAGTTTTACCCTTCTTGAAGCCTCTGTATATAGAGTTTGAAAGAACAATTTGAAGAGCGGTTATGGCCTTCTGATCTACATCAATTTTCTTCCAATCATCTTTAGAATAATCAGCCAATTTCTTTGTATCATCTCACCTCCAGCAGTGGCTAAAGAGATACTTAGGATGTGAGGTCCATCTATGGAAGATCTCCACATCTTACTGCCTTGAGACTTGATAAACCCTTCCATATGTTGGCACAAGTATCAAAATCATCATGAGTGATCAGTGGAGATTTAGTTATGGTACCGATTTCCATATCAATCTTTAAGTAGCTGCCATTTGAGCTGATAAGTGTTTTGTGAAACTGAAGAGATCTAAGATGGTGAGATCTTACAATCAAGAGTCTGGAATCGTCTAATACCAATTGTAGGACAGGTGAAGGAGGTCAATGCAACAGTTTCATAAGGTAGAGAGACTTGTAACACTTAGAAGATCAAATAGGGAACCGGTTAGGATGAAACAATGAACACAAGTAAAAGAACAATAACAAGAACACTCAAATATGATTTTCAAGAATGATGTATATTGCTCTCAAGTTCTTACAAGTGTTACAAAGTTTTTCATGAAGAATACAAGTACTTAAGATACTTTATACTACATCCTACAGTCGCCCATCCTTTAAAGGCCAACTGGACATACTAATTTACACAACAAGATTAATGTATAGTCAAAAGGCAGATTGCCTTTTGACTAGTGACTATGACATGACATAGCTCACATCCTTATTTATTACAAAAAGGATAAAAGTAGTTAGTTAGAAAGTTACAAACTCAACACCTTAATCTACAGTTAACAAAATCATGGACTTTTCACCAACTCATGCTAGTTGGCGAGTCTTCAGAGATGGCACCGGAAAGGTGATTCAACTTTTGTCAAAAGTATGTTAGAGAAGACATGCCTTCTGTCTTCAGAATAAATTATTCTTTTGCTTTGAAATACTTTGTCTTTGAAGCTTCGAAAGACTTTATCTTTGGCTCCGGAAGAATTGGTCTTTCGGCTTCGGAAGATTTGATATTTAGCATAATTTACTGAGTTATATCAAATCTTCCAAAGTACTTTCCTAGTACTTCACATGTGCATGCTAAGATCTCTTTGATTATTTATTTAGTGGTATGATCCTCTAAGTGTGACCTCATACCGAGTCCTCGTGAATAGTCTTTAGAGCCTTAGCTTTGCTATTAGTGACTCATGGCCCAGTAGTACGCTCCCCATGAGCACCTCCTCGAGTCATTCTACCTGATTTCCTACTGGCCATAGGTTTCATCTCTTATAAGATTAAAACACTAATAAAGTGCCTCAATACAACTGCTCAAATCATGACAAGTATGGTAAGTCCTTAATTATAGTGGCCAAGTGTGATTAACTACTTACCTTACCCCCATGTCGTAAGCACTCATTATCCTGACACATATTGGTATTCAAATATACTAAGCACGTGAATTTAGGCAGCACACGCAGATAATATTGGTTAACTTAAGAAACTTTTACCTGATGGCATGTAGCTACTTGGGCAAGCATCCCTTTATTAAATCTCATTTTCAGTTTTAGTTTATTTTGAAAACAATTTTACAAAATACTCTTATAAACTTTGATTCTGATACCAACTTGTAAAGCCCCATTCCAGGGAACACTCATAGTTTGTCATTCATAACATAAAAACATTATTATATAAGACATTGTTAGTGGAAAACTTAAATAATTCACGTCATGCCATAAAACATATTTAAATACTAATATTGTTCTTTCTAAGATTAAACATAAGCTAAAAACATAAGGATGTCGGTCTCCAACTGCCAAGTAGCTTTAACCTCATGCCATCCTTATCAAAAACTATTACCTACCAACTGATATGCATAAAAGTCAGTGTTGTTGAATGGATTCCAGTTTATATTATAGAAAATATATACATTTAAACTTCTTATAATGAACATTAGTACATTATACATAACACTCAAAAATTGACTCTCATAGCATCTTTTGTCATGTTCACTATTTCTTTTGTTACCTTTTCTCTTTCATAAATTGGTTTTGCATAAAGCAAGAGACTAGAACATATGGTTGGAAACAAATGCCTAAACCCTGCATGTAGAACATAGAAGTGGTAGCTAACCCCTGACAGTTAACCCGCACTGCTAGGCATGAAGACTGCTTACATGCAATTCATTGGTCAATCTTATGGATTAGACCCCAGATGTGCATCCTCGTGGGGCTAAATCAGCCGCACATCAATTGAGATAACAACAACATGGTTGTGAGCCTCCATTTATTTTGCTTACAAGGCTTTTCATCATTATTGCCCGGGTAACATTAATCTAGTTTCACTATCAATCTTTTCATTCATTAGTGTCCATCTTTAAATATAGGTAATATTTATAAAGTATTCTTTATCATTATCATCACAAGGCATGAAACATTAAATATTACTCATATAATAAGCAGATAATAACCCTTATAATAAAATCATTGCCACCCTAAAGAAATATTGCAACTAATACGGGTAATATGAACTAATGCGTGTAAGTATACTAATGCAGGTAACAGAAACTAATGTGGGTAAGTAAATCATATGCGAGTGAGTAACTTAATCCGGGCATTAGTACTTTGGCTTATGTGGCTGCTTGGGACTAATTGATCGAGGGATAATAATTCAAAGTTTAATTGATCTAATTATGTGATTCTACATTGTTGTTAGTATGGAATGGGATTACTTTGTTTGTGTTTGATCTGTAGGGATTGGAGTTAAAAGGAGGCATATTGTGACCTCTGGTGTTTTTGTTAGTTTACTTGTTAACTTCGTTATCTCTTGTGATGGTGTGTTTTTGTCATGAATACAAATACGAGGACTTATTTGTAATTTCTTGTATCATTATAAGTTTGATATAATTTAATAAATAGGTAATTAATGAACAATAATAATACTATTGGTAATAGTGTTAATAATAATAATAATATATATGATAATAATAATAATGATAATAATAATAATAATAATAATAATAATAATAATAATAATAATAAAACCAATAAGATATAACTTATTAAATAAACAAAATAGTTATATAAAATAAAAATCTATTTATGTATAAATTGAGTAAAACTTCTAAAAAATTGTTGGCACAAAATAAAAAAAGCAAAACCGCAGGGACCAAGCTGTAAATATATTTTAAAACAAAACATAAACTTTGGGATGAAATGTTAAAACTTAAACTATAGGGTCCACATCTGTAAATTCTAAAACCCCAAACCCCCCCCCCTCTCTCTCCTCTCGCCCGTTTTTCTGGCCGCCGGCCTGCAGAGCTCCGGCGCGGTGCCGGCGCACCCCAAAACCCCATATTTAAGCTCTGATTTTAACCCTAATCGCTCCAAATCATTCATGGAACCGTTTTGAACTGGAGTATAAATGTTAATGTGAGTTTAAATGCGGTTATAACACCATTTGAACTCGAAACCGAAACCCAATCAAACTTCAAATCGATTCCTCATATTAAACTAACAATTGATGAAACTAATGACTCCTAGATGGTTATCTAATCAATTCGAAATCAATGGAATGGTTAATTTCATTTAAAACGAGAGCCATTGGGCACCAAATCACTCCAAATGAAACTATAAATTAAGGGGAAAATGATCGAAATAGACTCTTTTAACTCTTTGTAGCTTCAATTTTATCAAAACACACACACAACAAATTCGAATCAAGAACAGTCGAGAGTTAGGGCCACACTTGAAATTGACAAAACCATTGCAATTCAGGTAATTAAATCCGGGCTTATGTTCAGTTTTGCATGAACAAATGCCCTATGGTTAATTTCATATCCATAATCGATTCAAGCTTCAATTTGAACGGTTATGAATATAGGGTTTCGTATGAAATTGGGGACTTTCTGTGTAAATTTATTTAAATTTTTATTTCTGTTTCATAACACAAAACAGGGCTTTGGCCCACCGGTTAAAGCTTTGGAGTGTTAGGCGGGAGACCCGGGTTCGAACCTGATTCCCTGCATTTATTTTTAAAAGGGTTTTTTTATTATTTAAAAAATTTAGAAAATGCTTTAATATTATTATTAATTATATAAAAAAATAAAATCATATTAATCAGAACCTAAATAAAATTATTTTCTTTTAATTTTCTAGAAATAAACTTAATAAACCTCTTAATTATATCTTGGAAATTATAAAAAAAATGATATAAAACATATTTTTGTTAATTTTTAAACTGTAATTATTCTTTCTCAAGAATTTTAATTTCATAAATCTTTCTTTTTTTAATATATATATTTACAAGTTTAAATCATATATAAACATATATGTGCATATTTAAAATATTTATCTATTGTAGTTAATAGATTTACTTTAATTATTCAAGACTACAAATATTAATATCAAATAGCATTTAATAATTCTTGGATAATAAAAGTTTAAATTTCTTATTAATGAAATTATCACAAAAAATAATAAATTGTGTCTATCTTATAATTTATAATCGTGGACTGAACGATTTATAAAATCTCAAATAACATCTTTATACTCCAAAACCCCTAATTTCAAAGGACATTATAATTATGAATTAACTTTAAACGTCGTTCTCTAGGTTGTATCTTTAACGAATCATCGGCATCTTATACAAGACTTTATTATTTAGCTCATCCTTATTATCCAAGTGAGTTTTTATACCACATTTTATATTATTTCACACTTTTGGGGTGAAACACGTTAACCTTATTATAAACACACTTGTAAACATGTTTTTACTCTTGTAACACTTGTGTAATTCATCTTATTTGTCATGGTTATTTGAACTCTTGTAATTATCATATGATGACTCTTGTAAAACACAATCATTAAATATTGCTAGCCTAGCGACGTCATAAATCTATGGGCCTGACAAGCCTATTTGGTGCTAAAGCCGAGGTTATTGTCACCTCCTAATGTCATATTCTTAAGCACTATGGGAACCAAATACACTTAGCTAATCGTATAATCTTGTACTGGCCATATTTGTCAAGGTTTGATTGTTACGTTTGTTCATTCATCTATATTCACATTATTCTATAACCTATGACGTGAATTGCATCTTATGATATATATCTATGTATGTTGAATCTATGGAAGCTCACCAATATCATGTTGACTTTATTTTTAACATGTTTCAAGAAATGAAACGACTTAAGTTGCTCTTGAAGACTTGATCACGTCTAGGATTGGACCTAGATAATAATAAAATGACATATATTGTCATATGATGCTATGGGAACTTTTGTATTTTTGTTTGCTTGAAACTTATGTTATTCGCTGAATGTATGTTATGAACCTTGGATTTTAATAATATTCACACTTTGAATTAGCGTTATGTGGCATAAACAATCTTAACCCTCACATCTCGACGTTTCCGCCATTAAGGTTAGGGTGTGACACTTATTTTGGAGAATGAGGAGCCAAACATGAAACAACAAGGACTGAAGATGTAAACATTGAAAGTTACAAAACACATATATTTAGGGGTATCGGTATATGATACGTCGTGTATGGGCATATAATACGTTGGTCGGCGTATGGCGGCGTATTTGTGGGCGTATTTGACAAAATATACAGAAAGTTGGGCGTAGGAAGGCTGAGGGGGGCGTATGATACGTCGACCTTGGGCGTACCATATGTCGGTCACCAACAAACCCCCGGATTTATGGATCATGAAGTTTATTGAAACACAACCAACCCTAATTCGTAGAGGAGCTTTGCCCATCTGAAATATAGCAAATTCAAGGTGATTTTGGGTGCTTTAAAGCTTCCCTACACATCCATAATAAACATTGATCATCATCGAAACAAGATTGAAGATTCAGTGAAGACCATGAGTGGCTAGTTCTTCTTTGATTGCATTTCAGAGTATAATTCTTGTCAAGTGAGACAATTGGTATGCTTTGATTATGTTTATGTATTGAACAATGAAATATTAAATTAAGTTTTATGTTTTGATTAACTTAAAAGGTTTACTTGTAAATAAAGTTGTTTACTTGATTATCAGATTTCGGTTTTCTTACGTCATGAGCTCATTAAGAAAAATAGATAACATGGTATAGGTAAATTGCAACATTGTGAACGAATGAATCTTAAGATATTGTTCCTTTGTTGTCACATTAATCAAAACTTGAAATCTTGAAATCATGTTCTTACAAACCCTAATTCAAAAGTACCAATTGTTGATCTTGCAGAATTAGAAACCTGGGAGTGATTGTTTGTTATTATTTAATCAAATTTGTTTTAAAGATTGCTGCTTTTTGCAACTATGTTCTTAATTTCATCCAAAGTTCCAATCTTTAACTATAAAGTTCGTGTATTAACGTTAATTGAATTGCAGTCGTTAAACACTTTCCACATATTCCCTAAGAAGACGACCTTACTTACCCTTACACAACAAAGGTAGCTAAGACCAGTTATTTAACTTATTTTTGATCGAGTCTCAACAACCAGGTCAAAATGGCGCCGTTGCCGGGGAATTAGTATGCTTAGTGTTTAATTGTTTGTATTTGCCTTTCCTAAAAATTTATAAAAAAAACCCAAAAAGATTTTTTTTTTAGTTTGTTTTCTTGTTTAGTATTATGCTAGGTATTTTGTGTTTTCTTGTCTACAGGTAACCATTACTTTAATGCGTACAAGCTTTTGGGGAAGGACCTCACCGTTGCAATTTGATCCAGAAATTTAGAAGACTTTAAGAGAGAATCATGTGTTTCAAAAAACATGAACTTCAAGGACTTCTCAAATCCGTGGTCAAACAAGATCAGAAGAAGGTACATCATTAGCAACAGCTCAACGGATTTTAAGTCGACTTTCAAGAATGCTCGAAAGTAATCAATCAAGAGCAATGAATAATCTAGAAAACCAAGGAGGGACACAACCCAATCAACCCTTGGGAGATATCCCATTACCTATGTTTTCTCCACCTAATGATCCTCTACATCAACCATAACCTGTGCAACCTCAACCTCAGAGGCCGATCCCTGTAAATAAAGGTGTGCAAAACCAACCACCTCCCATGAACTTTCAACCGATTCCAAATTTCTAGGTTCGTAATCTAAGTTTTTAGCATGATGTGGAAGGAAGTCATCATAGCAATGAGGACTGGTTTTCAATCAAAGGAAGTCATCACGTTAATATTTGGATGAGTGGAATGAAGATCAAGTCGACATGGATGGACCAAATCAACATGATTTTAAAGATTATGGGAACCAACCTGGCTATCAAAACTGTCAACCAAATCGAGATCAGGGTGGTTATGCTCAACCACCCATTCGCAACAACGTTGGAGGTCAACCATTTAATGGCATGCCTGCCAATCTGGAAGCGCAACATTATGTACTAGCACATGGTGCAGATAGTCACTTTCATCCTACCATTGCTATCAATTCATCTCCTATAGTTTCACCAACATAAAGGGGATGAGGTTTTGAAGTTCGACCATAATGTTTGGGAATTCTCCCTTACTTTCATGGTATGGAAACTAAAGAACCCTATTTGCATATATCTGAATTTAAGGAATCATGTAGCACCATTGGTGGCCAAGGCTTTTCACCAGATGAAATTAAATTGGTCCTATTCTAATTTACCCTTAAAGACAAGGCCAAACAATGGTTCCTATCTCTACCATCTGCAAGTATTCACACATGGGTACAAATGCAACAACAATTCTTGGATGAATACTATACTTCCCAAAGGACAAGTGATGCAAGGCGAGCCATTCGAGGATGTACACAACAATCAAGTGAACAGTTCTATGAAGCTTTTCATCAATTCAAAGAGATGCTAAGAACTTTTCCACATCATGGCATTGCTAAATAGGAGTTGATTTCAGCATTCTATGATGGGCGATCACCGGAGGATGCTAGAGATGTAAATTCCACAAGTGCAGGAATGTTTACCTTAAACCATAAGGGTGATGATTGGCATATTCTTGAAAGGATGAGTGTAATCTCTAAGAAGCGTGCACAATCAAGCCGAAGGTCAAGGGGTGCAAACATAAAGATAGTGAATGATCATATGGCCATGGTTAGAATTGTGGTTCCAAAACAGAAATTGCAAGTCTTAAAGTTGGAAAGAGTGGCTTGATGAACATATATAGTGAGTATGAAGTGTATGACATGTGCAATGACATCAGCCATACATTGGTGACATACTACTTGAATTTGGGGAAGAATGAAAGTGTATATCAATTACAAGGCCAAAGAGAAAAGAAGATATATGATATGAATTCAAAAACATACCATCCCTGTCTTAGAAATCACTCAAGTCTTAGATATGATAACAATGCTAACCAATTGAATCCTCCTTTTCAGGTATCAAATCAAGGAAGCAACCAATATCAAGGCCAACAACAAGAATTCAATCAAGGCGGTTATGAATGGAACAACTACAATCAAAGAAACTATGAATTAGGTGGTTAATATAATCAAAAGAATCAATAATATTAACAAGGTGCTTCTACTAACAATGGCAATGACAGTTCAATTTTGTCAGTAATTAAAGATCTCGCAAAGGAGATGAAAGAGTTTAAGCAATTTAAAGAGGTGCAAGAAAAACCCAATGAGGCCATTGCCAAGCAACTTGGACAATTAGCTGAACAATTGTTCGAATAAGAACCGGGGAAGCTTTCAAGTGATACAACAAAGAACCCTCAACATCAAGCTTCAACTTCAAAGAATGTGCACTTCAATTTGGATAGTAACGTTCCTAAATCTAAATATATTGATTATGATTTAACCACTCTTTCTCAAGTAGTTGTAGGTAACGACAAGGAAGTTGATGAAGTGGAAGGAAGTGACTTAGCAGAACCAATTATTCCCATTTAAGTTAGGAAATTTAAAATCAAGCAAGCACTTTTGGATTATGGAGCCGGTGTGAGCATCCTTCTGAGAAGTTTGTATGAACAATATGACTTTGACCCATTACATGAAACTAAAAAACAGTGGCACTTGCTAATTAGATATGGAAATAACCCCGGGGGATGGTTAAGGATGTGATAGTCAAATTAGGAGAGTTCTACCAAACTGTAGACTTTATGGTGCTTGATTATGCACTAGTAAAGACGAATGAGCAACCAAAGATAATTTTATGATGGCCGTTCTTGGCAACAGCCAAAACTCAAATCAATTGCCTAGATGGAATTATCGACGTGACATTCAAAAACCATAGGTTGTTCTTTAATATGTTTTCAAAGTCAATTACATATGTAGTTTATAATGATTGTTCTATATTAGATGCTACTAACGAGGGTGCTCCTCCTTATATTTCACATGTAAGCGAGGATATAATTAGAAGAATGGTTTTGATCCTTAGAGGTTTAAGCTTGAGACTGTGGAAAAAGAGGAGAATGTGAAGGTGGAGCCACCAAGGAATGAAAATCCAAGACTAAAGGTTAAGATGGGTAAACTACCGGATCATAAGAAGTCAAGGATTAAAGAAGCAATGGTTGGCTAAAGATTTAGTGAACAAGAGAAGCTATCAAGCCAATAGAAGCATCTATAAGAAAAGATTTAAAGAAAAACATTCAATACGACCACCATAAGTGGTCTCAGGTAAGGTCCGGTTGAAGACCTAAAACTTAGCGCTTGCGGGAGGCAAGCCGAGAACTTTGTGGGTGTGTTTACTAGAAACCCTCACGAGACTACAACTCGTCCACTCGGGTCTACCGAGTGGTTTTCAAGGCTTGTTGCATACGCTAAATGAAATCATGATTCCTATGAAAATGAGTTTTAGTTCTTCTATTAGTTGTGTGTTTTTGTTTTGTTATGATAGTCAATCATAAGACGCAAGCATTCAAATGTAGGGAGGCACAAGCGGGTGATGAAGGTTTCCGATAATGATTGCGATCAGGTCCATGTGCTATTTCCACTCCTTTCGTGTTGAACAATATTCCTTTCATGCTTTTGTTGAAATTCATTGATAATATGTAGGATATGGCATACTAGTCTTCCTTCATAATGAATTGTCTTGTTTTGAAATAATAGGAATGAAATTAAAGATCTACTTCCCTATGTTAGGAAAATACTAATTTTGACCACCATACATTAAGGACAATGTATCTTAAGTGTGGGGATAAGAAAAGACTTGGAAAAATTGAACCTTTTTAAAAAAAATAATAAATCTTCAAATAAGCTTAATTATGCATGAGACCTAAAAGTTTTTTCATACATGGCTAATTATCACTTGTTTGTGCATGTATAGATCTCTTGGCATGCTTGTTTTGAATTGAAGAAAAGCATTTCCATCATGGGTTTTTTATAAAAGTAGGTAGAATTTTTAGGAGGCATAATGACCCGGATGGTACATGACATACGTGCTTCATATTTTTAACCTTTTTCTACTGTTTTCATTAGAATTCGAGCCTAACTGAGCAATTCATAGCATATGTTGATTTGCTTTATATTTTTTTACATAATCAGGGAAACCATAATATGTATTTTTAAGTTAGAACTAGTGTAATTGATATATGTTAAGATCATGAACCAATATGTGCATAAACGTGATAGAGGCATTAGGAATGAACCATTTGCATGAACCTTTTTCTTTCAATTCCATACCTTGATAATTTTCCTTTTGACACCATGTTGAGCCCTAACTTGTCGTTTAAAAGCCAAAACAATAAGCCTACAAATCCTTAGCCTTTTTATGAAACATAGTACGATGAAGTCCAATCCATGATGTGTCTAGAATGATTGTTGAAGTACTAGTTCAATAATAGTATGATCGGTTTGAATTTGGTTATAGAGATATACTTATATGAAAGAAAGATAAAAAAGAGGAGAAAAGCAAAACATGAGGAAATTACCAAGATATGAAGCAACAAAGATAGTGTGAGAATTCTATGATATGATTGCTATTAGAGGATAGAAATTAATAGACATAACATTTAACATGTTTAAATTGGATGTCATTACCCGTTAACCACTCTAAATCCCTATTCTATCCTACCTTAAACCTTGGCCTAACATTACAACCCATGAAAGACCTCTTGATTTATTTATTATATTGTGTTAATTGATGGCAAAATGATTAGTATATGAGCTTATGATGAAAATGTACATCCTTGGTTTGACAGTTCCAGATATACTAGTATATAATCACTTGTCCACAAAACAAACCAAGAGGAGTGTTCATTGTGAGGAATGTGAACACATGAATATTTGAAGCTGAAGGTAAAGTTATGCCAACTAAATATTCTAAGCTTAAAACATAATTGATATTGCATGTTGGGTTTTGATTTTACATGATAAAAGTTTAAAACTAAGTATGCCTTGGGACCTTAACTTATTGTTGATACATGTGTACGTAGTTTAAGAGCTAAATGTAAAATGTCTTTCCTGTCTTACATCTATTTAATTGAATGGGTATGAATGAAATACAATATGTGGTTAATGCTTATAATGTTTAATATTTTATTGTTTATTGTGTGATAACGCAAATTGAACTAACTATATAGGTTTGTGAATCGTATGAAGTATTCATGCGAATGGACCATACGCATGAACACTTCATGCTAATGGACCAGTCGCATGATTGAACCAGGAGACTGGATCAGTCGCACGATTGAGACATAAGATTGGCTCAGTCGCACGACTGAGTCTTTAGTCGTGCGTATGGACCAATCATATGATTTAGTCGTATGACTAAACCATACTAATGGTTCAGACGCACGATTGAAAAATACTAACCTATAAATATCACTAAATTTGTGGTAAAAAAACCCTTCGAATATTTACATACCCTAGCCGTTCAGAGCGTTCCTGTTCATTATTCCAACTTCATAGTTCGTTTTTTATCAATTCTTGTTCGTTCTTAACGTTTGTTTCATCGTAAGGATTGATCAGATTTTAGGTTTTATAATTTTAAGGGGATAATAGGTTAGTTTAGTGTTAAATTAGTTATTTTATTTAATTACTCAAAAAAACGAGGGAGGAGAACAGTCTAGTTAATAGAAAGGAGATCGTATCTGTGATACTGATTCAAAGATTTTGGAAAATAATAGCACACAGGAACAAAGAGTTTGGGATATTAAAAGAATTTAACTCCGTAGCGCCTGGTACTCGAACATTGGCTCGAGGATTAAGATGAAAAATTCAAAGTATAAGTCTGAGAAGTCTTAGTAACATAAAAGTAAAAATGATAGAAAAACTAGCTACTACTAAGGTAACATAGAGAAAGTAGACATAGAGGTTGCTAGATCACTAGATGATGTGTCGGTAGATTCAACACAGTAGATAAGTAGACTTCATTGGTGAGTTCAAGCACAAACTATGTTGTTCAACAAGCTGTGGGTTATCATCTTATCCCTGGTTAACACAATCAACGAAGTTTCAATAAGGGGTGACGAGCAAACTAAACACCACAAATGTGTGCGGACGACCATAAAAATGAGCAAAGCACATAAAAAATGCAAAAAGCAATCAAGCTAATAACCTATGTTGTTGGTGCGATCTGTGCAAAAAGAATAAAATTGCTGAAACAAGAAGGTAGGTTGTGTGCCTCTCTGCTGTGCGGTGGCACTAACCTGAGGATAAGCATAACCAAAATATTCTAGAATTCATTGTTGTTTGCGCCTCTCTACTATGCGATGGCACTGACCTGAGGCTTTGCATCTCTTTGAAAGCCCTTAGAATAGTTTCTTCTTGTCAAAATACCCATAGACCGCTCAAAAATATCCTGAGGAATGTTGATTACCATATAAGTGTGGGATCCACAAATGCTTGTTTAAATAATTAAACCGGCCTTAAATCGTCACCAATATGTGTCAAAAATCTGTATATGGATTTAAGAGGACAAGTATACTGATAATCATCATGAGTTGTAATTCTTGAAAGTCCAAATCATTGTGGATATCTTACAGCACTAGTATGATTTCCTAAACTTGAAAATGACTCTCGATGAAAACAAGAATCTAGCATCAAAAGGCTTTGATAAAATGTCCCAAATGATTTGATAAACCTGTATGATTCTATAATGAATTGTTCCAGTTATGATCAATGTAACTTGAGACTATACTGTCTAGAAAGGAAAATCTGGTAGATATTTATCTTAGGTTTTCAACCTCGCACAAAATTACAAAAATAAGTTTTAGTTTTGTCTTTTAGTTTTAGTTGTTTAATTTGTTTAATTTTCAATCAGTTTAGTTATTAAACGTCAAACTATGTATTGGAATTCTATCTGCGATTTAATCACTAAAAGGGGTCATGTCTGAGGTGACCAAATGAGCTTTTAAATGTTAAAAGGGACATGTCTGAGGTGACAAAATGCTTTTACTGTTAAAAGGATCACATCTAAGGTGATCAAACGTTCTCTAAGTTAAAATGGTTGTGTCTGAGATGATCGAATGCTCAAAATGTTTTATAAACTGTTAATAGGGCTAAGTCTCAAATGGTCATAAAGTCAAAACCATAAGTATGATCCATTCGCATGACTGGACCATGAGTATGGACCAGCCGTACGATTGAACCATACGTATGAGCCCAATCGCACGACTAACCCACATGTATTGAACAGAGCCAATCGCACGATTGAAGAGTATGAATGGATCCAGTCGCCTGATTGAAGTATGCGACTAGGTTCAGTCGCATGACTGGAGGAAACCCTAGTATAAATACAGGGGGAGTCGGTCGCATATGCCCATTCACCCCAATCGCTCACTTTATCGCACGAAGGACTGTTACTCTGCCAGATTTTTTCTGACTTCTCTAAACTACCAATTGTTGTGATCTAACAATTTCTAGTGTTTATCCAGGTAGTGCGCGATGATATTCACTCCAAAGTTCAATCAATTCGTGCCCTAATGATCGAATTTAAGCCCTAAACTTAACCGAGACTTAGTTTGCCTAAGAAACCTATAAAACTAAGTATATTGTTCAAATAAAAGTTACTAGGTTTTATGTCGGTCATTTGCGAGACTAATGAGCCAAACCACGAGGTCTAACATCAAGTTTGGCTAAAAATTTGAATTTGAAAACAAAAACAGTCTGTCATGCGAATGGACACCCTGATTAACTTCAATCGCAGGACTGAGCTGTGCGAATGGCTCAATCGGACGACTGAGCTGGAAAAATAGCACAATCGCACAAAAAAACCATGCACATGAGTTCAGTCGCACGACTGATATAAACACATGGAATAGCATACGACTAAGCCCAGTCGCATACTCAGTCATACGTATGAGCTCATTCGCACGACTAGATCTCAGTCGCACAGTTCATTCGCATGACAGAACAGAAGATTTCAAGTCTAATGAATCAAATTGTCACTCATTGAAACATACTAACATTTATTTACATTGTGTCAGATGGCGAGTCGTTAGAATATGAACACAAAGCATAACCTTTGTGCTCATCTGGATCTGACCTCCCGAAACGCGGCTGATTTCTCAGGAATTATTACATTCTTACGGAGATCGAGGATCTTTCATGCTATATCAACTCTGTGCACTCCGTACCACTCAGTTCAGCAGGCTTTCTGGGGAAGCGCTATTGTCGACAGGTCCTCAAAGCCCCACTGTATCAGGAGCCCCATTTTTGGTCAGGCTATAAAGATCACTAAGGAAGATCTCAGGACAGTCTTGAAGTTTAGGGATGATGCTGACTGCCTTACATGACTACACCCACTGACTGTACGAGGCTGTTTTCTGCGAGCCAAGTACTCGGGGAATATCAACGCAGGTGTGCTCAACAAGAGCAACCTATGCCCCCAATTTAAGTACATAGCCCATGTGCTGCTTAAGTGCATTGCCTCAAGGAAGGGAGGCTTCGATGAGATGTCTGATCAGATTCAGAACGCCTATGTGGTCTTGGTGCTGAACCACCCATTCAGGTTCTTAAGGATGATCTTCACCTACCTGGTGTAGAACATCGAGGCGAAGGGCAAGGAGAGCTTTTGCATGTACCCTCGTTTCATGTACATGATTATTGACCAGAAGCTCCCTTTGTTGCCAAAGGAGAAGGAGGATGTCGTGGTGCTTGAGGTGATGGACGATACCACCTTAGGCATGATGAAGGTGTACAGGGGGAAGCAGGTGAAACCCCCTGTCAGGCGGTAGTTTGGGCATTTGGCCCGAGAAGACTACGTGGTGCCAGCGAAGAGGAAGTGGCGCCACGATGACAGTGAATCAGACACTGAGCGGATTGTGCTCCCC
>BJCN01307459.1:441-11447 GCA_018326445.1 Flaveria brownii
CTGACCAAATCGCAACATAGCCGCTTCGCTTGAACCCATTGGTGACACGGTCCATGATCCTGTTCTCAACTTTCTCCGCAACAACAACTACACTTTTGCAATCTCAATCGACCATATGATTTATGCACCACATATAAATCAATTTTGGAGTGCATGCTCTATTCAAAGAGAGTATGGAAACTAAGTTCTTACTACAGTGGTGCAAGGAATGAAGATCACCATCTTGCTCAACGATCCGTTAACATCTCAAATTCAATAACAAAAATGGTGTATCTTCCTTCTCCAAAGAAGTGGTGAGTGCCAATTCAATGAGATTGGATATGAATTCCTACTCCCAACATCCACCTTATCCTAATCAATAGTATATCACAGTTGGAGAATCATCATTTATATTTTTCTTCATTGTTTGTCAAATAAGTATAATGGATGGGATCAAGTTCCATTGGATATAGTAGAGGCTATCCATGGACTTATGAAATAGCAGAGCTACAATTTTTTAAACCTCATCTTCCAAAACCTTTGCAAAAATGTAACTACTACTGAAAAATTTAAGTTAATGTACCCAAGGTTCATACAACTGATTTTATATGAAGAACTTCGTGACAAACTTAAACTTGAAGGAGGTATACATGCCTTAGGATCTTTAAATAAAGCAATTTTCTCAAAGTTCAAGTCAACTCTAAAACCATTTTTAGGGAAAGTCACTCCCTTATTTACACATATGCTTGAGGTCATTGAGCCATAGGGTGATAGTATGGCAACACCCCCACTACTGATCTCACACCCTCTACTTCCAAGCCTAAACAAACCCTTGCATCTTCTAATAAAAAGATCCAGGCCCTTAAATCACCTCCACCAAAGATGGAAAGGCTGGAAACTCAAGTCCCAGCTAAGTCAAAGGTGTCAGCCACACCAAAACAAGAAGAAAAAGGTTTCTCTTCATTCTTCAGAGTAGACCCATACCATTCCCACTAGCTCTCAATTAGAGTCCCAACACTCTCTAAGAAACCAATTAGGGATACCCCATAATTGAGATAACCTTTAAGGAAGAAGTCTCATTAGGTTTTTACACACATCCTAGGCCAATAGACTCAGCTCATCATACTCCCATTCACATGTCTATTACCTAGGATAAAGATGTTCTAGCTGCCATTCAGTACGACCCAATGTCTTCCCCATCCCATACACTATAGATAGTGGAAACTGATATGTATGCTCAAACATCTAACTCATATCCTCAATTTGAAGAGATTGATCTTAGAGGTGAAATGTTCAATATGAAAAAGGTTGTCTCTATTGCTGATCCATTAATTGATCAGCAGGACAAAGACATCATAAATATCTCTATGGAGTTATCTCTTGAGGACATGAATCCAGGGAACCAGGAAACCACATATGGTGGTGAAGGTGTGGAGGCTCAACTTAGAACCTCACCTAGTCCCAAAGATTCCATAACTATGGATGAGGGAAGTATGAAACAAATAGAGGAATTGATGGCCCGTAACCTTGAGCTTTAACATTGAGCTTTAACCTTGAGCTTTCACAAACATTAACTATCTTACAAGCTAAGAGTGCAAGGTTTCAAGGTTATGTTGAAAGAGCCAGAGTTCTCAAACTTGAGAGCAGTCTGCTGAAGGCATCAGCAGATAGAGTCATTGAGGTTTAGGCTCAACTCAAGACTCTACAAGACAAGTCTGCAAGAGTTACTTCACTGGAACAAAAAGTTATAACTCTTTAGCAATCAACAACTAGGGTAATGGATCTTGAACACAAGGTTGAAGACAAGAGGCCATTGACCTTTAACAATCCATCATCCTGAGCCTCCAAGTATTAGCAACACAAGAACATTTAGATATGCCTTCCTTTACCCATTTAGTATCATCTGGAATCTCAGATGATGCTACCAAAAATAAGTTGAAGACTTCTTTCAGGGATTGGCCGATCAACTTGTACATTCTTCATAGCCAACCTCATTCTCTTCCAAATGGACTGAATACTATGAGCATTTATCTAAAGCTAAAGTTAAACTGAATGAGCTTTTAGATAGGTATGGCTATAACAGCTCGAAAGAGAAAGAAATGAAAGCAAGAAAGGTGATGAGGAGGATGAACTAAAAGGTTCAACTTGGGAAGAGAAGAATGGTTATAATAAGAAGGTTCGACACTTCTTCCTTGCCCTCTCTCAAAATAAAAAGATTTGATAAATAATCATCAAAGAGAGAGCTTATGCTAGGACTTAAAGCCTCTCCCAAGGCATCTGCTGGAGAAGAAGCACCTGTACTAAAAGTGCTTTTGAAAGCTACAGAATAGCTAAACAAATTAACTATTGATGCAACTGCCAAAATTGCTAGACAAGAGGCTTCTTCAGCAAATGAACCCTCAGGAAGAATGGTGGTTTATACAAGAGGAACCCAGACCATGGAAGATGATATGGAGAGACATGGGGTGACTCTTGAAGCTGAACTAACCCCGCTTCATAAAGAACACAAGGACACGCCTGAGTTGGAACAAAAAAAATCAGCTGAGGTGATATTTAGTCAACCAGATGTTGAAACTAAAGCCCCGGTTAGCTATAAGGTGAATGTGGAAATAGATGGCCCAGAAGTTGCCAAGGATGCTGAGAGAGCTCAAATAACTACCGATGATCCAAGTCAGCTGGTGAGGCATTAGGTGTACCGATTGGACTTCAGGAGTCAGACCTACTTGAATCTCTACCTCAGATAAACGAAAAAGACCAAATTTCTAATTACTAATAGGATGGAGCTATTCCCATATAAGGTTTAAGATGGACTTATAAACTACACACTGGCAGAGCTCATGAATCTTCTATCAAAAAGAACATCATTGCATTAATCAAAAGTGCAAAATATTCCAAAGGTGCAAGAAAAGGAATCAAGATGTTGGAGAATCTAGCAAGACAAAACCAATAGCTCCATCCAAACCAAAGGCCAAAGTTGTCAAGAGAATGTCATCTAAGTCATTTAGGCCATCTAAAGCACTCAAAGGACAACCACTCAGGAAGCTTCAGTGCCCACAACAGCCGAATCAATACAAAATACCTCTTCTCAAAAAAGGGAGAAGAAAGATCAAGAAAAAAGTCTCTTAGCAACTCTACTCGAGTTGAAAGGATTCAACTTTACAGAGGTCTTGGAATGGATCGTTGCTAAGATGAGATCAAAACTGATAGCTGCAACTCATACTGAAATGGAGAAATTAGCAAAGTTAGTAAGAAAGAAAAGATCTAAGTCAGAAAGAAAACAAGCAGAAAAAGTCAGACAGAAGAGCAAAGGCAAGCAATAATGAAGATATTCTTAAAGCTCTATGGTTTCTGTGGGAAACAAGTAGGACCAATGAGTATGTTTACTTTTGATCTAAACATCAGAGAAATCAAAAAGAAGATTGCAGCTGGAGAGCCACCAATATATGAACTAGCAAGAGAGCAATGGGAAAGACAGGAACCAAGGACCAAAAAAACTATTTTAAGGTCTTCTTATCTGCCAATTGAGCATCTAGCATTTCCTAATTCTAGCTCCACTGTCACACCCCAACCTTAACGACGGAAACGTCGAGGTGTGAGGGTTAAGATTGTTCATGCCACAAAACGATTATTAAAAGTGTCATTATTATTAAACAAAATTATTCATGACATACATTTTGAAATAACATAAGTCTTCTACAATTAATAAAACATTGGAAATTTGACACAAAAATAATAATTGTCTTTTGATTGTTAATCTAGGTCCAATCCTAGATTGCAACAAGTCTTCAAAACAAGCTAAGCGTTACCATTTCCTGAAACATGTTAAAAATAAAGATCAACATAACGTTGGTAAGTTTTCCATAGTTTTCATACATAATTATATATAAAAGATGACAATTCATGTCATAAGTTAGTGAATAAAGTAACTAGAGATGTATGAACAGATGTAACAATCAAACCTTGACAGATTACAAAATTAGAAGATTAAACGATTAGCTAAGTGTACTTGGATTAACCAATTAGGTTTGTCAGGCCCATAGATCTATGACGTCGCCAGGCTAGCAATAATTAATGATTGTACATATAATAGTCATCACATGGTAATTACTAAAGTTCAACAACCTCGACAAACAAGATGAATTGCCCAAGTGTTTATAAGATTCAAACGTGTTTACAAGTGCAATGATCATAAAGTTAATATGTTTCACCCCAAAGTGTAAAAATAAATAAAAGGGGTATGGAAAAACTCACTTAGTATTTGACGTACAGAGAAAAATAAGAATGATATAAGTCCAACGGTGTCTTCACAATTGGCCTAAAAGTGTGTGTTCCAAGATTTAGAATTTAGTCACTAAGATCAAAAGACGATACACGAAGGCTAGACTTTCAATCGTAGTCAGGATTCTTGATTTAACAAGTTGATGTTATTTATATATTTATTATTTGACTTCGTTAAAAGGAAAGAAACGACTAATTACTAAAATTTTTAGAGATTTATTAATAATTGAAATGAAGTAAACATCCTTATAAAAGAAATCGTTAATTTATTAATAACGATCTATGCGATAATAAGTCATATACTTAGCGCGCGCGCACACACACATAGATATATATATATATACACGTATATATTTATTTGATTCTTAATAATTCTCATACATTTTAAAACTTGTAAACATATACTTTATAATAATTTTTAAACTTTCAAAGTACAATGAAGAATTAAGTTATAATTCTTAAGAATTTAAACGAAAACATTACTATTTGATTCACTAAAAATTTTTATACAATTTAAAACATGTAAATATATTTTATAATATTTTTTATAATTTAAAAAGAATAAAATAAAATAAAATAAGGAAAGTGAATAAGATTTACCAAATTATAGTTTCTACAAATTTAGAAATTTCTAAATAAATTATGATTTAGCATACATTATAAAAATGATTTTTATATTAATTTAATAACATTTTAAGATTTTCTGAAATTAAAAATAGGTTAAAAATCAGGTTTTAAAAATATTGCAGGTGCTCGGGTTCGAATCCGGGACCCCTTGCTTATCCCTCTTGAGCTTTAACCAGCAGGCTAGGGCGCCTGGCCTGCCAAGATCTGGTTATTAATTGTTAAAAGCAATCACAACATAAGAACACCAAGAACCCTAGAATCAATTTGAATCAAATCGAACATCAAACGTTATCAATAATCAAATTAACCATGGGGCTTTTGTTCCCCATGTAAAAATGAGTCAAAACCCCAATGTAAATACCTGATGTGGTTTGAAATTCGATGGAATACACAGAGGTACAAGTCGACGGTGTTTGATTCGCAAACTTGATGTGTGTGTTTGATTTGTGAAATTGAGAGTTCAGAGAGTTTAGGAAACCTAATTAGAGTATAAGCCCTCTAATTTATAGATCCAATTTGATCGTTTGAGGACCAACGAGTTCAGGGTTGTTCTCGGCTGTTACAAGTCAAATTTAATGGATTTTAATGTTGTTTCAGGTGGGATTAATCATCACATTAAGTTCTATTTGATTAACCGATTGTTTATAGTCAATTAATTTGATGATTATGAGGATTTATGTGTAAAATTGGTTATGGGTTCGAAAAGATTCCGTTTCGGGTTTAAGATCCTTTAATAGCTTGATTATGCTTGACTTAGTGTGCACCTTTAGGTTCGAAACGGAATCACGAATGTTTTGGTGTGATTTGGGGTCAAAACCGTAGCTTAAAATCGGTTTTTAGGGGCGGCCGGAGCTCGGTCGGAGCCCCACCGGAAAAACGGGGAAGGAGAGGGAGGTGGGGGTTGGTTTTTAAACATTTTACAGTTTGGTCCCTGTGGTTTATGTATTTGCTAGTTTTATCCCAAAACTTAGGTTTTAGTTTAAATAAATTACAGTTTGGTCCTCAGAGTTTTAAAATGTTATTATTTTATGTATAAACTTATTAATTACAAGTTTTAAGATAATAAAACTTAAATTATTTTTATTTATTTTGAATATTAACATTCATTATGATTACGTCTATTATTGTTATTATTATGATTATTATTATTGTTATTATTATTATTATTATTATTATTATTATTATTATTGTTATTATTATAGTTAATATTAATTATCCAACATTTAATTACATCAAAATTTTACAAATAAGTCCTCGTAATTGTATTAGTTACAAAACAACCCTTACAAGAGATAACGACATTTAACGAACGTTTAACAAAAGTACGAAAGGTCACAGTCTCCCCAGCTTTAAGAAATTTCATCCCGAAATTAAAGACAAGGCTAAACGAGAAGATAGGGATATTTCTTCTTCATGTGATCCTCGCGTTCCCAAGTGAACTCAGCTCCACGTTTGTTTTCCCAACAGACTTTGACGATCCGTGTTGTAGATGTACGGGTCTTCTTCAACGTTCGATCCATGATTTCGACAGGTTTCTCAATGAAGTGCAATGACTAATCTGTTTGGATTTCCTCCAGAGGAACGTGCAAATTTTCATCCGCCAGGCATTTCCTCAGATTTGGGACATGGAAGACAGGATGAACCCCGCTAAGTTCAGAAGGTAGTTCCAGTTTGTATGTCACTTTCTCAATTCTTTTCAGAATCTTGAAAGGTCCTACAAAACGTGGCGCTAATTTGCCCTTCTTTCCAAAACTGTAAGGCCCCGTTCCCGGGCACCTCACAGCTGGTCATCATCGCACTTAAAACATATCATTATATAATCTTTACTAAAATCATACAGCTGAAACTATGAAATAACTTTTCATTTTACTATAAATGCTTTTGCAAAGTAATACAACATTCATTACAAAATATCGTTTGTTTACATTACAATACAAAAGCGTTAAACAAAAGAATGCCATCCCAAAAGAGCTGAGTAGCCGCCTCGTGCCATCCTCAGCAACCTTACCTGCCAACTGGAAACACATAAAAAGTCAGCGTTGCTGAGTGAGTTCTAGTTTTATAAATAAAATACTTTACTTTCATTAAAATCGTATCTTTACTATCATGCTATCACACATCATACGTACACATAGATGATATAATTATTATCTTCATCATTCGTTATCTTTTGTTTCTATATAGGTCTTGTCACACTTTACCCTCTTCACGGCACACAGCCATGATTACGGAGGTCTAGTGACAAGGATCCCGTTTCATACTCTATCATATGTTTCTTCCATTCATTACTTTCATTCGTTCATTCTTTAACTTTCATTCATTCCTCGTACGTCTTTAACTTTCTTACTCTTTCATCTTTACTTCTTTTCTATCCATCATCCATAAACCTTACCTTTCTGTTTGGTGGTACTGGACCTAGGCCTATCATAGACCTTCTATAACGGTGCATTGCACCTCCTGGCCACAGCACCTAAGGTAGAGTTTAAGTGTACCATTGCCACAGGCAATATCCTTCTGTATCGTGGTACTGGACCTAGGCTTATCATAGACCTTCTATATCGGCGCACCGAACCCTCCTGGCCACAGTACCTAGGATATGCAGCGATGGTTCTATACAATGGTTGATCCCAGTGTCAAGATTTTACCCTCTTCCTCGGGTACAACAACCCTACTTGGGCGAATGGGCACCCTTCAGTCGCATGGCCTTCATGCGACTGAACCTCATGCGACTGGACCTATGCGGATGAACACCAATGCGGATGAACACCCAGTCATGCGAATGTACTCTCAATTGTGCGAATGAACACTATGCGAATGGACCTTATGCGAATGGACCTCATGCGAATGAGCACCTATGCGACTGGGCTCTCAGTCGCATGACTCTCCATGCGACTGGACCCCCAGTCGTGCGCTGGACCCCAAGTCGTGCGACTGGACCCCAAGTCATGCGACTGGACCCCAAGTCGTGCGACTGACCCTCAATCATGCGACTGAACCCCAATCGCCCTCTAGTCGGCCGTATGACCTCCAGTCGGTCGCCTAGCCCTATCTGATGCAGAATGCAGTCATCCCGAACCCAATCTGCCATTTTCGACCTCCAAGCTCATCCAAACCCATTCTAAGCCCAAATCAACCATCCTAAACCTTAGGAATGCATACTATAACACCATTCAAGCACACACAAGCCCGAAATCACACTCTAAACGAATCACACACAATCACACCCAAATGGGTCAAACACACACATACAAAAACGGGTTTACTATGTGTTCCAGTCCCAAATCAGTTGAAAACAAGTAAAATAGGGGTCCTAGAACTCATAAAAACAAGAAGAAGAAGAAGAAGAAGAAGAAGAAGAGCTTAGTTTTGACTCGCTACACGACGATTTCCAAGCCCGAATCAACCCGAATCAACCCTTTTCTCCCTTTTCTCTCTTCTTTCTCTCTTTTGCTGAAATATGGGTGTGGGGAGAGGGTAAAGGGCTGCCCTCTCCCTTAATATGTTTCCATTTACCCAACTTTCATGCATTGGCAAGTTTGGTCCCCCGACTTTTGACTTTATTTCTTTTTTCTTCTTTCGTCGGCTTCAAAGAAAATATCCGGGTGTTACATGTCCCCGAAACCTGTTATTCCTCGAACAAACGCGGGTAATGATGTCTCATTTCTTCCTCAGTCTCCCATGTTGACTCGGATCCCTTCCTGTGCTTCCACTGTACATGCATAAGAGGAACCACTTTATTTCTCAGCCTCTTTTCCTTTCAATCGATGATTGCCATTGGTTGCTCCACATAATTGAGCCGTTCGTCTACTTCGATATCCTCCAGTGGAACAATCATATCTTCATCTGCCAAACACTTTCTTTGATGAGATACGTGGAATGTCAGGTGAATTTCACTTAACTCATCTGGTAACTCCAATCTATAGGCCACCTCTCCTACTCGAGCAATGATTCGGAAAGGGCCTATGTATCTCGGGCTCAACTTGCCCCGCTTTCTGAACCGAATGATACCCTTCCAAGGTGAGACCTTCAACATAACCCGGTCACCCACCTGGAACTTAATCGGTCTGCGTCGTTTATCAGCATACGGCTTCTATCTATCTTTGGCTGCCTTCATGAAGGCCTTGATCCTTTCAAGCTTTTCAGTCATAGCCTCGATCACTCGACGCTCCCTAACTCTTTGTGACCAATATCACCCCAACAAACGGGTGTTTTGCATCTCCTACCGTATAGCATCTCATAAGGTGGCATACCAATGCTGGCATGATAGCTGTTGTTATATGAGAATTCAGCTAACGGTAAGTGGACATCCAAACTTCCCCCAAAATCAATCACACATGCCCAAAGCATGTACTCTAATGTCTGAATGGTCCTTTCTGACTGACCATCAGTTTGGGGATGATAAGCCGTCCTAATATGTAACCTCGTCCCCATGACGTCATGGAATTTCTTCCAGAATTTGGATGTAAATCGGGTGTCACGATCAGACACAATAAACACCGGCACACCATGACGAGTTACAATATCATTGATGAATAGATCAGCAAACCTCTCAGATGAATATGTGTCTCGGATCGGTAGGAAGTGAGCACTCTTCGTCAAGCGGTCAACAATCACCCATATAGCATCATACCCTTTCGGAGTACGAGGCAGCTTCGTAATGAAATCCATGGTGATGTACTCCCACTTCCATTCCTGTATATCCAAAGGTTGAATCTTTCCATACGGCTTTTGATGCTCGGCCTTCACTTGTAAACAAGTAAGGCATTTACTCACATACTCCACCACATCACTCTTCATACCTGGCCACCAATAATCCTTCTTCATGTCTTAGTACATCTTGGTAGCACCGGGATGAATAGAGTATCGAGTCTTATGAGCTTCATCCATAATCTTCACCCGCAGATCCCCAAAACAAGGAATCTACATCCGCCCGAATCAGGTTTTAACACCAAGTGTGTTTTCACCCAATTCCGCAACCAGACCTCTCATTCTTTTAGAGTTAAGATGATCTTCCTTCAATGCCTCATCTTGAAACTCTTTGACCTGCTTCATCACATCAGAGGTCATAATCAACTGGTACGCTTTAACCCAAATCGTCTCGCGTCTTTCCTTCCAGCTAAGGGCATCTGCCACCATGTTGGCCATGCAAGGATGGTAATGGATCTCACAATCATAATCTTTTATGAGCTCCAACCATCTCCTCTGCCTCATGTTCAAGTCTTTCTGCTTGAAGAAATACTTCAAGCTCTTATGCTCAGTGAAAATGGTGCACTTCGTCCCGTAAAGATAGCGCCTCCAAATCTTTAGTGCAAAGACCACGGCTGCTAGCTCCAAGTCATGAGTAGGATAGTTAACCTCATGAACCTTCAATTGTCGGGATGCGTAGGCTATAACTTTTCCTCTCTGCATTAATACACACCCCAATCCCGAGTAGGAAGCATCAGAATAAACATCCAGATCTTCACTTCCATCGGGTAATGACAAAACAGGAGCTTGAGTCAATCTCGTCTTCAATTCTTCGAATGCCTTCTCTTGAGCTTAACCCCATACAAACTTTACATCTTTCTGGGTCAACTTCGTTAGTGGAGAAGCGATCTTTGAGAAGTCTTGAATGAATCTTCTGTAATAGCCTATCAAACCCAAGAAACTACGGATCTCGGATGGCGTCTTTGGAGACTTCCATTGCATCACCGCTTCCACCTTTGCCAGATCCACCATAATCCCCTCCGGATTCACCACATGACCCAAGAACTGAACTTCGCGCAACCAGAACGCGCATTTGGAGAACTTGGCATACAACTTCTCCCTTCTCAACGTCTCGAACACCTCTCGAATGTGACTGGCATGCTCTACCTCGCTCCTTGAATAAATCAGGATATCATCAATTTACACAATCACTTATTTATCTAACATCGGCCGACACACCCGATTCATCAGATCCATAAAAGCAGCTGGCGCATTGGTCAAACCAAAAGACATGACAAGAAACTCGTAGTGACCGTAGCACGTGCGAAAAGTTGTTTTAGGAATATCCTTCTCTTTCACCTTAAGCTGATGGTAGCCAGATCGAAGGTCGATCCTTGAAAACCAACTGGCACCTTGAAGCTGATCAAATAAATCAT
>BJCN01307460.1:4443-21370 GCA_018326445.1 Flaveria brownii
TGAGACAGTATACGTCAATTAGCCTGAAGGTTTTGAAGATCCTTATCATCAGGACAGAGTTTATAAGTTGGATAAGGCTTTGTATGGGCTACATCAAGCCCCTCGAGCCTGGTATGAGAAATTCTCCACACACCTGCTGAAACATGGCTTTCGAAGGGGAGTGATCGACTGCACGTTATTCATCAAAGAAAAAGATGGTGATTTACTGTTGGTTCAGATATACGTGGATGACATAATCTTCAGTTCAAAAAAACGAAACATTATGTAAAGAATTTGAATCCGTGATGAAAGCTGAATTTGAAATGAGTGCAATGGGAGAGATGAAGTTTTTTCTGGGGTTATAGGTAGATCAGACACCTAATGGAATCTTTCTACATCAGACCAAATACGTTGGAGACATCCTAAGTAGGTTCGATATGGAAAATGTAACAGTTGCTGGTACCCTTCTTGCCACAAACGACGATGTGGCACCCGATGAAAATGGGGATTTGGTAGATGCCACCATGTATCGCGAAATGATGGATCTCTAATGTATCTCAAAGCTTCTCGTCCTGATATCATGTATGCTAGGTGTCTCTGTTCCAGATATCAGTCAAAACCAAAAGTAAATCATCTGATTGGGGTAAAGCGAATCTTTCGTTATCTGAAGGGTACTCCAACACTCGGGTTGTGGTATCCTTATGATGATGACTTTGAACTTACAGCGTACAGTGACTCAGACTATGGCGGATGCAAGATGAACTACAAGTCGACATCTGCGGGGTGTCAATTTTTTGGAAGGTGGTTAGTCACCTGGCAATGTAAGAAGCAGACGTTTGTTGCTCTGTCAACATGTGAAGTTGAATACGTTGCTGCTGTAAGTTGCTGCTCTCAAATCATTTGGATTCAACAGCAAATGCCGGACTATGGTTTGCAATTTACTAACACTCCTATTTTTGTTGATAATTCTGCTGACATAGTGGTAACTAAAAATCCGGTACAACATCCCAAAACCAAATACATCGGCATTAAATATCACTTCATACGTGATTGTTTTGAAAAGCATTTAATCGATGTAATTAAAATTAACACGGATTTTCAGCGCCCTGACCTCTATACAAAATCCTTCTAAACCAAGATTTTATTATCTTTTATAGGTTAATGACGTCAAAAAGAAAGATGATGTAATTCCGGAGGAGTCGAGTTCATAGTCCGTCAGTATATGTCTTCGTTTTCATTTTTTTCTGTCAAATTTATTTTATTTTATTTTCTTTTCCTTTTTATCTTAAAAATTTTCAAAAACATAAAAAGATTTTCTATTTTAGAATTTTAGGGAGAATAGTTTAAGTTTTAATATTTATTACTTAAAAAAAGGATGGGTGGGCAGGTAAGCTGAAAAGCAAAGACGTCAAGTTCTGGAAATCGATTCAGTACAGTGGAAAATGATAGTACACATGCATCGAATTGTTTGGGATACCAAAAAGATTTTAATTTTAATATATTATATTGAAAGTAACAGAAAATTATAAGTCTGAGAAGTCAAAACCTAATAAGTTAAAAAATGATAGTAAGTTGGTCTGTTACTGTGGTTACATGGAGAAAGTAGATCTAGGGATTGCAAGTCCATTATATGATGTGTCGGTAGATTCAACACATTAGACTAGTAGACATCATTGGTGAATCACGCAAATTAAATTAATCAACAGGTTGTGGGTTCTCATCTTATCCCTGGTCTGCACAATCAATAAATTTCCAACAAGGAGTAAGGAGCAAAAAGAAAGCCACAAATGTGCGCGAATGACCAAAACAATGAGCAAAGCACATGACAAATGTGAAATGCAATTAAGTTAATGACAAATGTTGTTACTGCGTTAAATGTATTCTAAAATTGCTCCAACAAGAAGATAGGTTGTGTGCCTCTCTGCTGAGCAATGGCACTGACCTGTGGATAAGCATAACCTATATATTCTAAGAATTCATCATTGTTTGCGCCTCTCTGTTGTGCGATGGCACTGAACTGAGGCTTAGCATCTCTTTGAAAGCTCTTAGAATAGTTTCTTCTTGTCTAAACCCGTAGACCGCTCAAAAATCTCCTAAGGAATGTTGATTACCATATAAGCATGGGATCCACAAATACTTGTTGAACCAATACACCTAAATAATCACTAATGTGTGTCAAAAATCTGTGTATGGATTTAAGTGGACAAACATAGTGACAATCATCATGGCTGCAACTCTCAATTTTCAAAATCAATGTGTGCTATACAACAGCTCTAGCATGATTTCATGTTAGTGCTTTTGACTCTTAGATGAATGAGATTCTGTGAATTGTAAATATATTGTTCTCTGTTATTGATATAAATACAAAAAATCCCAAATGATTATGTGTTTATGTCTGTCTGATTCCATGTGAATCTTTCTAGAAATGATGTTAATGCTTGAAGCGTTCCACTCAGAGGGAGAAATCGTTTAATTGAAGTTAAAATGTTTTCAACCCTCCTCAAATAAAAATACAAAAATATGTCTTAATTAAGTTTAGTTCAAATTTTTCCTATTTTAGTTATGTTAGGATTGTGTCAGTGTCGGACTATATAACAAGACTAAACTCTGTGAATGTCACGAAATGAACCGAACGTTAAAAGGCTTGTTTCTAAAAGATAAAAGGATCACGTCTGAGGTGATCAACGGTTTTCATTTAGAAAGATCACGTCTGAGGTGATCAAATGATTTTGGTTAAAAAGGATCACGTCTGAGGTTAACAAATGGTTTTCAGTTAAAAAGATCATGTCTGAGATGATCCATGGTCATAATGTCATCTATCAAATATAAGTATGTGAAATAATAGAACAAATAAAGTAAAATTCACTAGAATGACCCAATCGCACAATTGGACCATAAGTATGGGCCAATCGCACGATTGAACCATAAGTATGGGCCAATCACACGATTGGACCATAAGTATGGCTTAGTCGCACGACTGGACCATGAGGATGACCGAGTTGCACGATTGGCATCCTCCGTATGAACCAATCGCACAATTGGTTGAATGCGTATAGGTCATTCGTACGACTGAACTTCAGTCGCACACATGAACCATGCGTATGGGTCCAGTCGCACGACTGAAACTCACAACAGTATAAAAGGGGGTCAGTCGATCGTAGCCCTACACTTTATTTTAAATTCTCTCAAATACCCGGCTACATAGAGGACCTCTTTTCAAAATTTTCTTTGTGAACTCACCTGATTTCTCGTTGCTAACTGATATACATTCATCTACAGGTATAGTCAAGATGAAATCAGGATACATGAATACATTAAATCGATCAAAAGGGTTCGAATGATATAAAACTTAAACCGAACTGAATAACTCTAAAATTGGACCTTTAAATGGACTTAACAGTGAACTTAAAAGATAACAGGTGTAACGTAGAGTCTTGGCGTGTCTAATGACTCTAATCTTGACATGAATATGGTTATTTTGACAAAGATTCAAAATCTCGGACTAGCACAATATGGATGCGACTGGACATGCTGATGAACCTCAATCGCACGTTTGAATCATACGTATAATTCAATCGCATGATTGACTCAATCGGTGATTCAGTCGCACGACTGGCTCAACCGCTTGTCATGGCACACGACTAAGCTCGGTCGGTTGCCCAATCATATGATTGAGTTTAGTCGTATGGTTCAATCGTACGATTGAACCAGTATGATATGATCTGTTCAACCTCAAATGTTCTTTCTTGTGAACGGGTCTAACATGTTTGCTGCTTGTGTTATAGTGAAATGGCTGATAGATGGACTATGAGTACGAAACACAACATCTGTGCTTATCTCAACACGACTTCCCGGAATGCTGCAGAGTTTGTTGGGATTATAGAGTTCCTACGCCGATCCAGGATATACCGAGCTATCTCGACTCCCTGCACACCATACCGTTCTCTACATCAGGCATTCTAGGAGAATGCCGTAGTTGACAGATCTGTCGAGCCTTTTAGGATCCGGAGCTCCATCTTTGGACAGGACATAGATATAGGTGAGGAATATTTGAGGAGGATATTGGATTTGGGAGATGACATGGATTATCCCACCAAGATACATCCCATGACGGTTAGGGGATGCTTTCTATGGATTAAGTACGCCAGTGACATCAATGCCGGTGTGCTTAATAAGAGCAACATGTGCCTGCCTTTTAAGTATTTGGCACATGTGATTCTAAAGTGCATAGCCTCATGACATGGTGGTTTCGACGAGAAGAGCGATCAGTTGTAGAACTCGTTTGTTGCGTTAGTACTGAACCACCCGTTCAGTTTCTTTAAGATGTTCTTCAACTACTGGAGGGAGAACATCGAGGTTAAGGGGAAGGAGAGTTTTTGAATGTACCCCTGATTTCTATAGATGATCCTCAATGAGAAGCTACCTAACCTGCCTAAGCTTAAGGACGATGAGATGTCATTAGAGGGGATGGATGACACGACTTTAGGCAGGATGAAGGTGTACAGGGGAAAGAAGACTAAGCCCCCAGTGAGAAGATTGTTCGGCCATCTGGAGAATGTTGATTATGTAGCGCTGGCCAGGAAGAAGTGGCGTCATGATGATAGTGACTCGGATATTGAGCACGTCTTGATTCCTGGTGATGATGAGGATGATGATGATGATGACCAAGATAAGAGTCAAGGTGGTGGAGATGAGGGTGGTTCATCTACTATCCAACCACCACCTCAGCAGGGTGGTTCATCATCTACTGGTGGGTCTGAGCAAGCTGCCATTCACCAGGACTTCCTGATCAGTGAGGATATCGGGAACTTTTATCTAGAGGAAGATGATGATGATTCTAAAGAAGAACCTCTAGTAAGATAGGTCGATAGCAAGTGGGTAGCTACTAATAAGGGAAAGGAGGTGGTTGGTACCCACCAGGCTTGGTCAAAGGGTGTCAATATTGAAGAGAGTGATCCATCTTATACACCAGACCAGCCCATCAGCCAAGGGGGAGCCCCGATTGCTAAAAGACCTAGGAGGAAAAGGATGGCCCAACCCTATGGGATGAAGGGGAAACGCCCAAAGATTATCTTAATAAGCTCCCCCGCTGCTACTACCACCACCACCACCACTACCACTACTACCATCACAGCTACTACCACCAACATACCCACCACCACATTTACACCTACATCTTCCTCACCCTCAATACCCAAAACTACACCTCTACAAATCATCCCTATCCCCACACCCGTATACACCATATCTACAACCACCCCAACCATCTACCAAGCTGTAACTTCCACCCAATTCCACCTCTCCAAGGCACTACTCTACCCACAGTTAGGTTAGAGGAACGGCTTGCAAGCCTTAACAGTCTAGTTCTTAAGCTGCTGGCCACTGATGATCTTTGGGCCAACTAAATGAGATAGCTAATGGCTGTGAATGCAGAACAGGGCAAGCCAATTGCTAAGCTGATAGAGAAGAACGAAGCCTATGAGCGGGCTATAGTTCGAGCTCACAATGCCTTTAAAGCTCAGAATGAGCTTGTTCTTGCATCAATAAAGAAGTTGAAGATCTGGAGAAGAAGAACAAGAAATAATGTTAAGGTTGAAAGGTAAGAGGGAGGAGCCTCTAAAGATAAAAGGAGATGGAGATGATGATGGTGATGATGATGACGATTCTAGTGATGATGAATCAGAGGATGAGGGTGATGAGGAGAAGGCTGGTGAGAGTGGAGAGGAGAGAAAGAAAGGAGATGATGAAGATGATGAGCCTGAAGGTGATGCGAATGCATCAGCCTCAAATCAATCTACTTGGGAGAGGCGTACGAAGAAGAATCAGGATCAAGGAACCTCTTCCTCAGCTCCTCAAGCAGATGAGCCTCAACTTCAAGATAAAAGTAATGATTAAGAAAGTTTATGTAATTTGAAAATTTTTGTAATTGAACTTTGTATTACATTAATGTAAATGAAGATAATTTATGTTTAATGTCTTGATGATTCATTAATGTGTGGTTTGTTGATGATTCTATCAAACAGGTGAAACTCAACAGGTCGATGAATACGATATCGCTCCCCTTCAGCAAATCAAGTCTCAACTTACAATGATTCTTGTTTTGCAAGGGATAGTCAGATGATCTGTGAATTACACACCAAAAGAAGGGGAGATCATACACGATCTATCTGATGACCAGCTTGTAGAAATATTCAGACTCAACCCAGATGAGATAGTTAAAGATGCTCCTGAAGTCGATGCTGTCAGTGATGAGGAGTTACAAGGAGTGGATGATATAGAGATAGAGGATGTCATGTAAGATCATTATCCTCAGTACACTGACTTTGATGGAAATGTTATCCTAGACTTGGGTGAGATATTTGACAGTGATGCATTTGACAAGATCGATGAGAAAGCAACTGAGAAAGAAGAGGCAGAAGGTAAAGCTCAAGCTACTGATGCTAATGTGGAACTAAGGAAAGCTGAATAGGCTGCATGTTTAGCATAGATGAAAGCTTAGAGAGAACCTATAAAGCAAAATGCCTACACCAAGCTGTACAAAGTTAAGAGACATCAGAAGGTTCCAGGCAAGATTATCAGCTGGGCTTATTTTGAGGACATGGCTGTCTATGCTGTGAAAAAAAGAGAAAGGGGTCGAGTACTACAGATATCCATATGATCTGAAGACTCTCCCAGGATTTGAGCTAAACAGACTACCATGCCTAGATCTGTTATATGCCAACCCGAGGAAAATGTCGGGATGGTTTGAGATGGCGCTAAAGAAGGAATACCACACGAGATGGGTCAACTTCAAACCTCAACAACCGAGGAGGTTTCTTCATAAAACTGAGGTTGACTCGATCTCTGGAAGAAGGAAGGTGGTGTTGAAGTGGAGACCTCCAAGGACAATGTCAAAGATTCCATTGAGGGAAATGCCATAGGATTTCACACCTCACTTTAAGTGGTGGTATTATGATTGGAGTACGGGGGAAGCAGTTCTTGTATTGAACAGAGACGGAAAGATTGAGACAATCAGGGTATTCGACCCAATGTGGCTTACTAACTTTTCTACAGAAGATGTTTATACCTTATATAAGTGGCCACTGTTCTATGATACATAAGACATTGTACATGCTCTCCAGTTCTAACACATTATACGACTCTATTTTGCTTTTGAGATTCATGCTGGAGTCACCAAAGAGGAGAAGTACAAGAAGTTTCAAGAGCATGTGAAGAGTGTTAGACAATAGAGTAAACTAGGTCCAAGGGGGAGTTTGTTGATACATGATGTCCCTAGTTTATGTACTTAAATGTCTATGTCTTTTATTTCTTACACATATGTAATGCAAGAACTTAGTGAAATGTGATATATGTTTGGATGTTTATTTATCTTTGATTATATCATATTCTTATAGTATTTATTATTAAACATATGAATGAACATTATATATAGGTTTGAGGTTGTTATGCATAGTTCTGAGTCAATAATGATTCAGAAATATGTTCGACTTAGTCTTATGGTTATTCATGCTTATGGACCATGCTCATGGACCAGATGCACGAATGGACTATACTTATGGACTAGTCGCACGACTGAACCAGGTGAATGGATTAGTCACATGACTAAGACATAAGATTGACTCAGTCATACAACTGAACCTTCAATCGTGCGTATGAATCAATCACATGACTCAGTCACACGACTAAACCATGCAAATGGTTCAGTCGTACGACTGAACACTGAAACCTATAAATACCACATAATTCATGAAAAAATATAACACTTCGAATATAATCATACCCTAGCCGTCCAGAGTGTTTTAGTTCATCCATCCAACTTCAAAGTTCATTCATGAAAGATCTCTACTCATTCTTAAAGTTTGTTTAATCGTTAGATTGATCAGATTGTCGTTCTCACTGATTGGATCACCAGTCAAATAGAATTCCACGTTATTTGATCTGGTTTCATGTTGAATCAGTTAGTACTCCGTACGTATACGGTCCTAACATTTTCTTACCAAAGATGAGTACAGGTGGGTTGTGTGGAGTTGAATCTTCCTTTGAAATGCTTGATCTTTAATCTAGCTTGAACTCTTAGAAGACTTCTTTTAAAATCACCTCAAGAATGGAGAAAACTAAGGTTTTTACTTCCAAGTTCATCTCCCTCAAAATGAAGAAGGAAAAGGGCTTAAATGGGGGTCCTGATAAGTGTTATGGCTATGATAGAATCAATCATGACCATAATGTGCAAGAAAAGTGGACCTAATGCTTGTTATGGTCATGATTCAATCAGACGTGATCATAACAGCCTAATAACTTCCAAAATCTGTATGAATTTCTTGTCTTTTTCTTTTAAAATCATCAAGCAACCATCTATAAATACAAAATCCAAATTAATCACAATTAAGTATGCATAAAGATGAATTTGAAACAAAAAACACTTAAAATGAAAAAAAATATGCATTGACATATATATATATTTATTTACATATCAAACATCCCATAATTAAGTTTTGCTTTCCCTCAAGCAAAATCTCAAATGATCTAAAAAGATTCCTATTAGCTTTAAAAACATAGATAGGTAGTCCATAAACAAACCAAAGATCCAAATGCGTAAAATACTTTCAAGAAATTTAACATTTAAAAAAAATAAATCAACCAATTTCCAGTATATGAGAATATCAAAATAAACTTGAAAATGTCTATGAAAAGTATATTATACCTTAACTTGCACCTCTCACAATTATTCACTCGACACTTAGTTATATATGAACGGGTATATATTCATCCCTCAAAGCCCATAATGAAGCAACATTATCATAAGCGTACTTAAAGATCAAATCTCCACAAATAACATAAGATCATTGAATAAATCAAGAGGCATTTGAAGGTTGTAATGGGACTAAGGTTAAAGGTATGGCATTTGGTGATAAAATGGCTAAAATTTTAAAAATCTGAAATTGCTAGATGCTACTTGCGATCAACTATAAAAACATAAAGAAAATACATAAACTAGCATGAACTAATACAAACATATATCTAATGAGATATTATAATGATTTTCCATTATAACATACAAAATTGCTCATTTTTAATCGATTTCTCCTAAAACAGACGAAGAAATAATGTAATAATCATTTCTTTTCTTTTCTTGTTCTCTTCTTTTCATAGACTATACCAATAGAACGATAAACACAATTGTTCTAAACATAATTACAACTAGATAACACAAGTTAGACAACTAACAAAATCCGGATTTTAACACAAAGATTAAAAGTAAAAAGACTATGGTTAATTAGGTTAATGATGATGGTTAAACAATAGAAACGAGGGTCAGCCTCAACAGGAGCGACTAAGGGTGGTGATCAGGAAGGAAAAGAGAAATGAAAATGTGGTACACAAAGTGGGGTTTTCCTAATGCATTTATCATTTTATGCAACAAATTAGTTTATGATCGTGAAATGAATCACTTAAGTAAATTTTAAATTGAATGCAGCATTTAGGCCACTCCATAATTAACAAAACATGAGCATATGATATGCAATAAAGAGAAAGTGCTCAAAAGGCACAAAAATTAACTCACGGAAAAGGTGGTGATGGGAAGTAGTTGCAAACTTAGGCGTAAACATATTTCACTCAACATGTCAAATGATTATGATATTTTTCAACATATTTATTACATTTTCATTGGATTCTATTAAATGTGTAATTATAAAAATAACTTATGCCTAAGGATCTAAGATTTTAGTAATATGGACACAATAAAAAAATTTAGGCAAAAAGGAGTAGTTGTTAGACGTAAAAATATATAGAATCGATGGTTTTGATAAAATCACACAAAATTCCCTAACATCCCCACACTTGAATGACACATTGTCCTCAATGTGCCAAAATATGCAAATGCAAGGCGATCAGATACAATGAGCATACAAGTGGAAATGAAAAGAGAACAAAAACTCCACTGACAGAAATCCCTTACGCGCACAATCAAATTCCAAATAAGCCCAAAGCAGCCTTGTGATTCATGAAACTAAGAGTTCAAGATGATGTAACAAGCATATCTAGAAGCAAAAATGAGCATTAACAAAATAGAATTAAAGCACAAAATACATTCAAGAATAGAAATGAAGATAAAACATAGTTATCATGAGTTCGAACAAACAAAATTCACAAAAGTATACAAATCAAATCAAAAGATTATAAACATAAACGGAGGGCATCAGACTAGCCCTCCATGAGATCATCCCCTAAAGTCTGGGGTGGGAAAGGGTGTGCCTCCCAACCTGTATCACGAGCAACCTATTACAGTTCTCAATAATCCAATGAATAGAAGCTGAAATCTAAAAGACAGACTGAACAAGCATCTCTTAAGTCTAAGCAAGCTAATCGACGTGCACTGCTAGGTTGACAGGTGGTAGAAGGGCAGGTGCTTCTTCTCTAACAACTATCGCAGATGCTTCCTCACCACCTAACTGTGCAGGCTGCCACGGATCTCCATTTTCGTTAGTGAACTTCCATTCTTCATCACCAAACCATGCAACCAAACTCATATTCTCTACCATTGAAGTGCTAATGAATACTATAGGGAATAGAGGTGTCAAGCCTAAATCAACATCATTAGAAATGAAATTAAAAGATAAATCCAACTCAATAATGTAAGAACCACCACAGATATAACTGGCGGGCTTTGTCCCAATAATGATGAGAAGAATTGTGCCATAGCATAAGCCAGATTGCAAGACACTTGCTTGATTAAGGAATATAAAAATAATAAATCCTTATGGGTCACTGAGGTGACATGCAAAGTGTTTGCTATGGCTCAAAGTTCCTTAAGTGAATTGCTTCATAGCATTTACCCCTCTCGCTACCTTGATCAAATCAAAGAAACTGATGAACTTCCTCGCTTGCCATCACCTGCTAAATATAGAATGTGAGATGATAATTAAACTATAAGGATGTGTGTATATATACATATATATTAACAGTCACACATCAAAACTTGTAAAGCAAAAGTGATAATCCGACATCATGATATGCAAACACAAGTTACAAAACTCGTTACCAATATAATACTAAACTAAAACATTCAAGAGACAAAAATTAGGGATATAACATGTCTTAAACAACACCCCATGGCTTCATCCAAAAAATGAAATAAATGAAAATTCCAATTAATCATCAAAAGAAATTAAACCAACTAGGAATGAGGTTGTCATCTCAATGCTAACCATATAACTAAAGTTGAACAAAAAGAACTTTCAAGTTTCGTAAGAGCTAATTTTTTAAACCCAAACAAGAATCATCAAAAACACACATCCATCAAGCTAAACCAATCCAACATGATCTTCATCTCAACCAATACAACAAATATATATATATATATATATATATATATATATATATATATATATATATATATCCCTAACCCATTCGACCCAAAAGAACGTGCTAAACATCACACTACAGTTTGATTTCACTAAGTTAAACCAATATAGCACAATTTTCATCTCAACCTAGCATGAAAATGCCTTGAATCTAACAAAAATTAGCTTAAAATCATCTAATCTGCCATGAACATCAAAGACAAACAAAAAAAGAAGAACATAACAACAGTTCCTAAAAGCATACATGGGTAGAAGAAAAATCAAAGAATTAAAATAAAAAGGGGCTGTTAGGAGGTCGATGGATGAGGGGTTGTGGTTGAGTAGTGGAGGGTGTGATTTGGGGAGGTTGAAGGTGGAAGATGATGGTTGAGCAAAAATTTTGGTCGGGGTAAAGGGATGGGGTTCAAGAAGGGCTGCGGTTTAGGGGAAGCGAGGTGGCGGTGGTTTGTTGGGTGGTGAGGGTAGGGTTGTTCGACGGTAGGATTGCAGGTGGTCGTGGTGACGAGTCACGGATAGGGATGTTAAGAATGCACTGACACTTACCCATATTCCATTACCATCTAGCCTAATTCTGAAATGGGTTACCTTGGTCCAATGGAGCACAGTGCAAAACACTTGACTAGGTCAAGTCCAATCAGCCCAAGTTTTGTATTTCACAGTATTTTAGAAGTTTTATTTCTTTAACCTTTAGTATTTAATTTGGTTGATGTAGTCAAATTAGTAGTTTCTTTTAATTCCAAAAGTGTAGGAAACGTGGGTGGACATGTAGTAACAGTTAGTTCTTTTTACAAATTATGAATTCGGAAAAGATAAAAATAAGAAGGTAGTTTTTGAGTTCTCAATCATTATTCTCTGCATTCAGAGTGTAATTTTTTCCCATTATTATTATAAAAAATAGCAGGTATTTTAGAAGCTGATCTTGGACGACTGATTTCTTGTTCCCATGATGTAACTGTATCTGGAGTTGAAATTAGTCTTATTCTCCTCTTCAAAGACTTAGGGTGGCGCGACTGTATCTTGTCAAATTCATTGTTTATTGTTTGAATTATCGAGTGGTCGATCCAGATTCAAGCTCATTGCCATTATTTGGCATCAGAGCTATGGATACCCGAAGTAGTATCGGTTTGAAGAAGATTTTTGGAGGCAATGGAGGCTGACAAAAAGGAACTGGCTTAGCAGATAAAAGCAATGCAGGAACAAATTCATGAGATCACTATTTCTCAAAACAACGAGGAAGATTCTAATTCAAGCGGTTCGGTTAACAAGCGCTGGCAGGGAGGTTGGCATTCCAATGATATCAAAGTTGACAGACCTGAATATGATGGAAAGTTGGACCCGGATGTATTTGTCAAGTCGTTGTAAACTCTTGAGCAGGTATTTGATTACAAACAAACCAAAGATGATAACAAGGTTAAGATTGTCACCTTCAAACTTTTCATATAAGCCTCTACATGGTGGTCAAACACTTGTTTAAAGCGAGAGCGGTATGGGAAAGAGAAGATCCGAACATGTCCAAGATGAAAAAGAAGATGAAACAAAAATTCCTTCCCTCTTACTATATTAGTACAATTTCTCCAAATTTCATTCGTTAAAGCAGGCGCCTGGTACAGTCGAGGATTACTCTCATCAATTTGAGTATCTCTTAATGACATGTAATATTCCTAAAGATGACCCCCAAACCCTTGTTTGCTACTTTGGAGGACTAGAACTACGAGTGCCAACGTGGTTGAATTGCATTCCTATTCAACCTTATCTGAACTAACCCTTTTAGCCCATAAGGTGGACTCTCAACTACGGGCTATAGGAAAATATAAGCCCAATCGATCCTCTTTTAAGCCTGATATCTTTCTAAAAACTACCCCAACAATGAAACCATCCACTCCTATCAACATAACCAAGCCTCCATCAAACACCACTACCCCCCCTTACCCCATCAAGGCCCCCGCCGCTGTTTCCGTTGCCAAGGATTAGCGCACATCGTATCAGAATGTCCAAACAAACACGTCATCTCCTTGGCTGACTTTGAATCCGTAGGAAGGTACGACTTTGGTACCGTATCCACCGTAGTCATTCCGGTACCAGCTTTAGAAGAGGAAAAAATCACTGGCCCTAATGAAGGTTCCTATTTGGTTATTCTCAGAGCCTTGAATGCTAGTTAAGTTCAATAAGAGAATATTTAGAGAGAATCAATTTTTCACACCCGTTGTACTATCTCTCAAAAGGTTTGCTCAGTTTTATATGCAATGGGGGAAGTTGCACCAATGTTGCTTCTCAAACTTTAGTCACTCAACTCAACTTACCTACCCAACCATACCCTTACTCATATGTGATCTAGTGGCTGAATCAAAGAAAGGGTATACGTGTCTCTCATCACGTTCTATTGTCCTTTAGTATTGGTAAATACTACACTGATGAGCTCTGGTGTGTAGTCCCAATGGATACGTGCCATGTCTTGTTGGGTCATCCCATGCAATTCGACAGATGCATTGTTCATGATGGGTCCCTAAACAATTATTCATACACAATAATAGAAAGATCATTCTCACCCCTATCACTCATGTGACATCCGTCCCTATAGTAACATTATCCTTGAGTACACTACTACAATCTGAGTTACACGAATACCATTCCATCAAAGAGTTCGTGCTCTTAGGACTCGACCATAATGAGCCTCAGCCCTAACCCATACTGTACCCTCTTTTCAAAGCACTACTATAATCCTACAACCAGGTTTTTCCTATTGAAATTCCCCTAGCCTTCCATCCAAACGATTCATTTAGCACAAGATTGATTTGATCCCAAGTTCTGCATTACCCAACAAACCATCTTACCCAACTAACGCTTAAGAGAAAACTAAAATTCAAAAGTAGGTTGATCAATTATTAGAGAAGGGGTTGATTCAAGAATCACTGAGCCCATGTATGGTGCCTGCACTCTTAGTACCAAAGAAGAATGGGGACTAGCGGATGTCTATGGATAACAAGTCTATTAATAATATCACCATCAAGTAACCCTACCCCATACCGCGGTTGAATGATTTGCTTGATGAGCTCCACGGGGCCATCATGTTTTCTAAGGTCGATTTGAGATGTGGCTACCATTAGATTCAGATCTTCAAGGGGATATGGAAAATGGCTTTCAAAACCAAAGAAGGATTATATGAGTGGCTTGTTATGCCATTTAGGTTGTCAAATGTGCCAGTCACTTTTATCAGGCTGATGAATCAGGTTCTAAAACAACTTCTAGGCCGATTCATAGTGGTTTATTTTAATGATATCCTTGTGTACAACAAGACTACAGATGATTATCATTTGCATCTTTTGGAATTATTCAACATACGTGACCAGGAAAAGCTTTATGGGAACCTAGATAAGTGTGACTTTTTTACTAATCAAGTAACTTTTCTTAATTATAGGGGATTCAAGTTGATGAGAGGAAAGTACAAGCCATTCGTGATTGGCCGGTTCCTACAACCATCCAACAAGTTTGAAGCTTCCATGGTCTTGCCTCCTTTTATAGGTGTTTCATTAAGAACTTCATCACCATTGTAGCCTTAATGATGGAAGTCACCAAATTCAAGTAGTTCGCATGGACACCCTAGTCTCAAGTAGCTTTCGATGAAATAAAGAAACACCTGCCATCGACCCCTGTTTTGGCATTACCAAGTTTAGGTGAAATACTTTAGGTTGAACGTGACACATCCAGTGTGGGTACATGAGCTGTTCTTACACAACTGGGTCGACCTACTGCTTATTTCAGCAAAAAGTTCAATGATGCAAAGCGGCGATACTTAACCTATGACAAAGAATTTTACGCTATTATTCGGGCTTTGGATCAATGGAAACATTGTTTAGTATCGATGGAATTCATTTTACACTTGGATCATGAGGAATTGAAGTACATTCAAGGATAGCATAAGCTGCAACCCTGTCACACTAAATGGGTGGAGTATTTACAAGCTTTCACTTTTACCATTCAGCATAAATTAGGGAAACTCAACAAAGGCATCGACGTACTCACATGTAAGTATTCCTTGTTCAATTCCCTTCAACCAAATATTATTAGGTTTGATATTTTGCAAGATCAATACTCCACTGATCCTGACTTTGGGTAGTTGCTCACAAGCTGCCAACACCATGCCACTAGTAAATACCATGTGAACAGTGTTATTTGTTTAAAAAGCATTAACTTTGTGTTCCAAGACATAGAATTAAAGTTGTAATAATTCAAGAGGCCCATGAAGGAGGCCTAGCCGGTCACCTCAGCCTCGAGAAAACCATACAGATTCTGCTTCCAAACTTTTTCTAGGCAAACTAAACCATGATGTTGAGCATTATATCAAACGTTGCCTACCATGCCATCGAGACAAGACTAAATCAGCCCCACATGGTTTATATATGCCTCTTCCAGTCCTAGTTTCCACTTGGGAAGACATTAGTCTTGACATTATAACCGGGTTGCCACGAACACTACATCAAAAGGATTCAATCATGGTTGTGGTCAATCGGTTCTCTAAGGTGGCTTATTTTATTGCTTGTCACACTACTAATGGTAATGTGCAAATTGCTAACCTTTACTTCTTGGAGGTGGTTCTTTTGCATAGGGTTTCGAAAACCAGGGTTAGCGACAAGGATTCTAATTTTCTACTTTTGGTTGAATTTGTGGTGAAAATTAGGGAATAAACTCAAATTTAGTACATCTAGCCATCCCTAAACTGATGGCCAGACCAAAGTCACAAACCGAACGCTCGGGTCTCTATTCCGAACCCTAATCACCGCTAATATGAAACAATGGAAAGATCTCTTCCCTTAGGATAAATTTTCCTACAACCATGCACCTAGCAAAACGAGTAGTATTAGCCCGGTCATGGTTGTTTATGGTTTAAACCTAACCACTTCCCTTGATCTTGTTGTCCTTGATGCCTCTAACAAGTTTAGACCTTACACTAGTGAATTGGCTGCTGACATCAAGGCTATTCATCAGTAGGTTCATGATCGAACCATAAAGAGAAATGAACTCCTAAAGTAGTGGCGTGACAAAGGCAGAAAGCATGTGCTTTTCAAACTGGGTGATCTTGTGTGGTTATATTTTCAGAAAGAGCATTTCCCATCTAAACGTCATTCCAAACTAGCCCCCGTTCTGATGGCCTTTTTGAGGTTCTTACAAAGTAGAACAATAATTGTTACGAAATTGATCTTCCATATGATTCTGGTGTATCTAGTACTGTTACTATGGCCGATCTACAACCTTACTATGATCCTGCTAACGAACTACCAAGTTTGAGGACAAACTCTTATGACGATGGCGAGGTTGATGGGAATGCATCGGCACTTACCTGTACTCCATTACCACCTAGCCCAATTCTAAAATGGGTTACTGCAGGATCGATTACGGGTGGTTTATCTCTCAACTCACTGTGAATCAACACTCAGCAAGCAGTCTTATGAAGAGTTGATCACAATATAATAAGTAGCAAGCAGTAAGAAAATTTAACACAGCAAGTAAATTTTCAAGGTACTTTTATATATTGCTTCTCAACTCAAAGGATTACAAGACACTTGGACTCAAAATCGCTTATCTAATGA
>BJCN01307464.1:0-11742 GCA_018326445.1 Flaveria brownii
TATTATTTGGATTATGACTAAGACTTGTTGATTTCAAACTATTTATCATTTGCTTCCGCTACCGCATAATATTTATGACCTTGATTATCATTGTAATGAATAATTAAAATCTATCATATAGATAATTGCATCTCATGTGTGACTACTGTGTTCGATCCTGTTTGCTCACTCCTCCGTGATAAATTCCAGACCCGGAATTTGAGGGTGTGACAAAATATTATCTTAATATATATGGTTAATGCTTTTTTTATCCCAAAGGTTTTATAAAATCTATCATTTGAGTCTAAAAATTTAAATTTTATCACTTGCATTTAAATATTTTATAAAAATTACAATTTGAATCCATTTAATTACTCCTAACTAACATACTTATTTTTTTCCATTAGGTTTCCTACATTAAGGGTATTTTCGTGAAAATAATTACAAAATAAACATCAACTCTACGTGAAGAGGTTTTTGCATTCCATCTTTTTGATAATTGCAGTTGTAATTTGACTCCATGGTAGTTTTTTTTACTGTTTTGTCTTGTTAATGTATTTTGGTTTAGTAGTCATTTATTTTTGCATTTCTTGTTAAATAATAGATTTATTTGGTTTAAAGTTTAATTATGGTTATAATGATTAATATTTTATGATATTTAATTATTCATTACTGTTAAGGTTATATTGTTTATTGCTTTCTTATGGTGGAGGGGGCTTGCGCGCCGTGAGACCAACTCACCGTTAAAAAGGAATTTTGCGGCGTGGAGGGGGCAGCGTTGGCCCACGCATTAAGTAAAAAAAAATAAATGTATTAAAAAAAATCCAGGTGACATAGTCAAAAAAGGAATCGATGTATTAAAAAAAATATGATCGGTTAAATATTGAGACCGATGAGTAACAACTCAAACAAATTATATATTATTTTATCATTACTATTTTTAGAACTAGTTATATAAAAAATGCTTGTATCATATGATTTATATATTTAATAATTATAATGAATGACACATGAAGTAATTTAAATGATTTTCATAATCATATTATGATATGATAAATTTTTATAGAACTAACATTCCGATTTGAACAAAAAGCATTTACATAACTTCACATTGCTTGCAATGTGATTATTATGTATTAAGTTTATTATCGATATTTAAATCATATGATACGATAAATTTTTTATTAAACTAATTTTATAAAAAATGATGGTAAAAGTATCTATAATTTTATTTAAGAAAGATAATATTATTAGTTTTCAAAGTAGAATTGAAATTCGTTAGACATATATAACAATCCGTCGTAATATAATATTAATTCCGTTGCACCATCATGCAGTACGGTCCATGGCATCCTCCTCCGGCCGGAAGTTGTTGTAAATATCACCGGCGTAAAAGCTTCTAGTCCTAACCACCAATATGACCGAAACTAACACACCGAAAACAGTAGCCCCCGTTATAATCAGAAACGCCATCTTATAACACTCCACCCCAATACATGACTTCATCAAGTCTTCTTGATCATGATGACCACCCAATATTAATGAAGCCTTCATCTGCCTCTCCGCCTCCCTGTCATACAAGTTTCCCGCCACCTTCACGCTCAGAATATACGATCCCACTGGGCTCGCCACCGCCCCCAGGTTGAACAGAGTCGAGAAGTACTTCAGGCCAAATATCTCCGATATGATGGCGAAAAGCAACGGCCACTGCGCTCCGAAGCAAAATCCCATCACCACCGACGCAAAATAAAGGGAGTTGGGGACCCCGAACGCGATCAGAAGGTGGCCCACGCAGGACAAAAGCAGTGTTAACGTTAGCATGAGAGGCCTGGGGAACTTGTACTTGTTTAGAAGATATTCCGACCCGAATCCGGCGCTCACTCTTCCGAGGTAATTCCATATGCTTACGAGGGACACGAAGGTGCTGATGCTCTTTGTGGGGTACCCGAGGGACTCCCCGATCTGGCCTAAGTTGTCAATGGCGGTCAGAGTGCCACCAACAGCGCAAATGGTGGCTAGAAAGAGGGTGAACATGTCGATGGAGAAGAGTGCTTGGAGTATGGTGTAGTCCTCACCTCTATTCGGTTGCTGGAATGCGGTCCTGAAGCATGATGAGGATGGTGATGATGATGATGATGATGATGATGCTTGTTCTAATTCTTCTTCGGATGCATGATCAGGTGTACGTAGTACTCTAGTACTGTCGTCGAGGACTTTTATTTGTAAGGCCGAGGGCGGATGGTATTTGTTAATTTTCCAAATGTTGTATTCTTGTCTTATAACCACCGCGAGTGGCAAGAAGAGGAGGAGAAGGACGACGGCGGCGCTAGCGACGTACTCCGGCCTAGAGAAGGGGACAGTTTTCTCAAGTATGATGATAAGCAACAAGAAGCCGGCAAGGGCGAGGGACATGTAGAGAAGATGGTAGAAAACGCTGATGTGGTCGTCGATCGCGACGTTGGGTTGCGGTTCGACGACCTTGACGATGCGGACCGTCCGTACAAAGAGCAGGGAGAGGATGGTGGGGAGGCATGCGATGAGCAAAATGAGAGATTGATTGTCATGGCCGTTGATGGCCAGGTACATCTGAGTGATGATGGCTCCACTCAGGCCCAGGAATCCCTTGAGAAGCCCTAGCACCACCCCTCGGCTCTCTGGAAAGTTTTTCACGCTCGTGGCTAATGCCGTGGTGTTGGCGAATGTTTGTGAATTCGCACCTATACACATGTACAGACACATTTGCCACACACTTGGTCTAGAAATTCTTTTGCTCACACCCAACCAAATCATGAAATAACCAGAGAAATTGAGTAGGGATCCGATGGAGAGGACGAACCAGGGCGGCATGACCTCCGCCATAAGGCCGGAAAGTAGCCCGACGTTGCTGCCGAGGTCTTTGAAGAAGGAGAGCAAGTTGAGGGTGGTCTGGTCGTAGCCGAGAGATTCTTTGATCTCGGAGGAGTAGAGGCCAAACATGTATGTGGCCCCTGCCGCAGACATGATCAGGAAGGAGGCAAACACCATGAACCACCGTCCCTTTACGATTTGTATGCCTAAGCTACCCATTTCTCCCGGCCCCCTCACCATCTCGATCTCAATTAATTAACGTACACCACTAACGAATCTCTATAGCTTTTAGCTACATTTATTGCTGTAGCACAAAACGTACGTATAGTATCGCGCATGGGCCGGCCAATATTATATATATAGAAATATATGAGTCAGTACTTGATCGAATATAGATCGATGTACGTTGTATATCTTCATTTTGTCAGTTTATCATACGGATTGTGACCATGATATATTTAAATCGAATTAATAATTCATAATTATAATTTACTTAAATATTGCCCTCTAATAGACAAATACAACTATCCAAATTTTCATGTCATCTCTATTCATATTATATACAAATCTGTTCTATAGTTGTTAACACCTACTAAAGATCAAGATTGATTATATATTAAAAGTATACAATATTGTAAAGCTTAAAAAAATAGGGTAATACGTGCAAATAATATATAATTTTTTTTGGATGATAGATAGATCAGATGTTTTCATGTAAAAATCATATATTTTTTTAATATGTTAAAAGGAAACATGCATGTATTTAAACAAAACTTATAAAAAGCCTATAGATTTTTCATAAGTAAAAACACAAGTGAATTACTTTATTTTGTATAAATATGTAAATATATTCAAATATAACCTTTTTTTTAGGTCGGACCATGCATCTAGCTATAAAACTTACATTAAGACTATGAGGAGAAGGGCGTTATAGCCCATGGAATGCCCCATAAGACGCCCCAGAACGCCCTCTACATTACCCCATGGGGCGTTCTAGGGCTTGAAATCCTCCCAAACTTCCTATATAGAACGCCTTGAATGCCTTAAAATAAAATTAAAAAAAGAAAAAAAGAAAAAAAGGGGCATTCCAAAGAATGCCCTACTCCAACAAAAAGGAAGGGAAAACCCCACTATCTAGTTGGCGCCACGTGGCGCAAGGATATGAGTTTGGGGCTTCCTTAGAATGCCTTGTTCCTCATAGTCTAAGAGCTGAGCATGCTCGGCGTTTTATTGTTTGCCATCCATGATGGACGTGACGTTTTACGTGGCCATGGTTTCAGTAGACAAATTAAAGAGAGACAGAGAGAAGGATTTGTTTTCAGTAGGGAAGAGAGACATAGAGACAGAGAGAGAGAGAGAGAGAGAGCGCTGAGAGAGGAGAGTGGGGAGCACCCATGAGGGTGCCGACAAGGTCCCGTTATTACTAATTAGTAATTTGGTACCGTGCGATGCCGTGAATATGGTGTGAGAAGAACTATGTATATGCACACAACAGTTGAGAGGCCCATATCGGTATATAGATGAACGAAAGAACATGAGTTGCTGGTAAAAAAATGTGCTTAACTCATAAACGTTAACACGACTCATTAATTTACTATGGTTTCTATATTTTACAAAAGTAACTTAACTTTGTAACTATTAAACACAGGTTAAGGCATTCATTTTTAAGAATATATAATTTATTAACAAACTAATAAAAGAAAATATGTTTTTACAAATGATAATTAATTCTTATCATAAAATTAACTAGCTTTAATAACCCATATGTTACACAAGTTAAATAAACAAAATATTAAATAGAATAAAAATGTATCATCTATAAAACGATATTTTAAAATAAAATATGAAATAAATTACTTATAAGTAAGAACTATAAGTATTAAAACAATGATATCGACTTTTTATTCTTTTTGTTTCTAAATTTTTTTCTATTTTTTAATAAATATTTTGTTTCCAAACAAATTCTTTTAGAAAAATATCATTTTACAAATTTCCTTATTACAACTCCCAATTTAATTTAGTTTTAGTTTATAAAAAATTTACTTAAAAACTGATTTAAAATAATTTGTATTATAATAAGTTTGATGTTTATGAAAGTTTCTTTATTTTATAAAAAATATTTATTAGAAATAACATTAATAAATGGATATCTTTCTTAATTTATTAAAAAACTATAATAACTATTTGTAATTTTAAAAGAAATTAAATAATATTATTAATAGTTAATATAATTAATTAATATGTGAGAGAATCAAGAAAATATTGATGAAAAGGAACGATGATGTTACATATATTTTTCAGTTACTAATTCACTTTATTATAATAAGACTAGATTTAGTAAAAACGTGTATTAAACAAGTTGAATGAATAAAATATTAAAATAAATGTTATGTTGACACATTACATCTTCATTTACATTTTTATTAGAGGAAAAAGATGAAAAATATTATATTTAAGTACTATTAAAATTAATTACCACATGCAATTAAAGTTTGATTGTGAGGTAGATGTATTTATATTTAATGTCTTCCTCAAAAAGACAGACACAATTATCTAAATTTTGATATTATTTCTATTCATATTATATACACAAATTTGTTCTATAGTTGTTAACACCTTTTAAAGATTGGGATTGATTATATATTAAAAACATACAATATGTAAATGTTTAAATAATAGGGTGATCTTTTTAAATTTGTTTTCATATTTTAATTAACGTATATATCACAAGCATATAATAAAAATAGTTGAAACAAAATTTTATTTTATTTTATAATTACTACATAATAAAGAAACCTGCAAAAACAAGCAAATTTAGTTAGATTGGTTCTAGTGAACTTTTCTATATCATGTTCTTTTAGCATAACATAATAGATTTTAACCTTGATTTGTGCGTTAGAGTATCTCATATTTGGATCGTGGATTTGACTGTGCATTACGACAAATCTGTTTTGAATAAACTTTATACTATAGGATAATATTGGTTCGGTATTTCAAGATTGATATTAATTACTGTGGAATCAATTATGTTGTCTTGTTAAACCCTTACTAAGAAAACTCAATCGAACAGAACTTAGTTAAGGAACAAGAGTACAATATGTATATTACTCTCACTCGATTAAATATGTATCTTCTAGTCTCTGGAGTTAATTATATAAGACAACTACTTGGTCGTACTTTTAATGTAGTCTTCTTTCGTTTCTGTGAAGCATGTTACGTTGTCTTCATATCGTATGGTTGAACTCCTTTTTTCGACATGAACTTGTGATGTCTTTATCAAACTCATGGGTCAAGTAGATATATTTTCTAGGTGTAAATTGATAGACAATTCCATAACACATACACTCTAACTATAAGTCCAGAAATAATTAACTTGTGTTATGCACGTTAGCTAATCTATCTGGTATCTCAAATTATTTATTAAGTTGATATATCATGTGCTTATTTAAGATCATATAAATATCAAGCATTCATATCCCGAGGTACTAGTTTTAATACATTAGGCAATCTTAAACCTTAAAAAATTATCACGTGGATATCACTTTCAAGTGTCCCATATAAGTTTGTACTCTGACATCTATATGTTTTATCTAAAGTTCTTATTAGATTGTTAGGCTATTGAACATGGTAGGGCTATCTTATCCACTACAAATGACTATGTTTCCTCATAATCAACTACTCGAATTTGAGAAAAAAAAACCCTTGTATGAAAATTAGTGTCTTATATTTCACAATCTCTTTCTTTACATCTTTTTATCTCAATGATACTCATTTATAACCTACTAGTTTCACGCTTATGGGTGTTTGAACAATGAGTCTGAAAATGTTTGTTTGTCAAGCGAATCAAATTAATCCTTTAAGGCATCTTTCCATTTTGACAAGACATCTTTGTGTATATACTCTTACGAATTATAGATACATACTATTTCTCATCGATCACAATTGTTGTTATAGCATATGAAAATATGTTTTTCACTTTGTTCTATGTTGTACTGATTTGTACATAATGTATTATCTCATATCTATTTGATATGTAAATTTGTCTTGGAGCTTCATTAGTTCTTTTGGGATGTGAATTCTCCTGTACTATTCATCCTCTGAAATTCTCATATGTTATTAAGGTTAACTAGCATTGGATCCCGCGCGTTGCCGCGGGTCTTCTTGCAATGTCGTGAAAACCATATTACGTGTGTTGCAACAGGCTGTTACGTAGAATAGTTCACTAAAACCGATTCTTGAATACACTTAATAGTTGACAAAAACAATGGTTAATTAGTACGAGGGATCGAGCTTGTAGTATGTTGGTTCTAGAGCTTGATAACGCCCACATTAATTATACTCCATAAGTCTTTTCTACTCTTGGTATGCATGCCATTGACATGATTCCTTTTTTTCTGGCAACTTGAAACTTAGGTGTGTAGCACCAAATTGAACAACACTATAAGCCATAAACAAATACTTAGTATATCATAACTTACAACACGAATAAAACACTTCATGTAAACAAATCAGGTTACACATGATCCATGGTGGCCCAAAAAAAGGAGCAAACGTGCATAAAAAAACAACATATCATAGCAAAACACTTTAACAAAGATTTAAAAGATAAAACTTAAAACAAAGTTAAATTTTTTATTTAAAACTGTGAAATTCAATATTAAGTACAATAAACTTATGGTTGATATAAAATCATAAGTTTGGGGTAATCAATTTTAATTTGTTATGAAGCTTTTAACTCTTTCATCACATTGTTAATTATTATGAATCTGCAAAGGGTCAATTTACATGGATTATAGAGTTAATTGTGGGGAAATCATTTCAATTTGCAAACGGATGAACACGTACTTAATCTCAATCTTGAACCTAAAACCACTAATTAGTCAAGCAAGTTACATATCGTGTAAGATACCATAACATTTACCAGCTAATGATGGATTGAGACGTAAGAACAACCAGAATAGATTGAAGAAGGCGAATTGCAAAGCTTTAATCCCAGATTCCATGGGTAGCTTTGACACTGTCACCACCACCGCCATGTGGGCGGCTTTTTAAGATCGTCACCATCATCGTGTGCCTGCAACAGTGTTCTCCTTCCACCTCTCTCTCTCTCTCTCTCTCTCTCTCCTCCTAATTAAGACATGCATGCACACACCACCGATGGTCACACGATAGCTGGATTAAGACATGCAACCACCATCGATGGTACGCTGTCGCGAAAATCGGGGTAGAGGATGCAGGTGCTATCGTCGCCAGAGAGCAGTCGGTTCTCCGCCCTCTTGCACACACACGTGTTTCTCCTCTCTCTCTCTCTCTCTATGACGGGATATATGAAGAATAATAGAAAGACAGGTTGAGTAAATTGCCGAAGTTATCAAACTTTGGTGTTTAATGTATAAACTCATAAAAGTTAACTATATGCACGGACATATCTTTTTAATATAGATATATAATATATAATTGGCAAATCCCATTTATCAAATTGATAAATTACTTACCTGTGATTATATAAAGATATATCTCTTAAAATCATAAAGTTAACATGAAGTTTAACATGCTCCCATATTTCCACTGGAATGTTTCAAAAAACAATATGAATTCTCTATATGAGTTTGTTAGCGGATAACCTAAAGAGTGATTTGCCAAGAGAAGACATTAAACATAATTCCTTCTTGGAAGCAACACTTTAAGTATTCAGAGATGGTGCTCATTATCACTTTTGAATATTCACCTCATAACAATACTACTCGATGTCCGATTTGTCATGTCATGTGTAGAACATATATTAGGGTAGTAACTTTTGATTACAAACCATATTGGATCTTATGTGATTTATTTTATTCAAAATCTAGCTTTGTTTGAGCTTTCAGCAATACATTTCTTATTTTTAGCATTTGTTTTATTTCACCTTGAAGGACAACTCTTGTGATGGTTGCCATGTGTTATGACAGTAGCATTTGTTTTATCATAATCGATTATGTTCTTTTCATATAGTTTCAGTTTTGAAGGTAATGTATATAATGGTTGTACTCACTAATCACGTCACAATTTAATAGCTATCGTTTTGGGAGAAATTGAACCTCTAGCGGTCAAAGTTATTTTTAAAGTTTCTTCACATGTTAAGAACGTCCTCAGAGATAAGGTATCCCCTCCATAATTAAGTCTTTGTGAAGGTGGTGATTAATAAAGATCATGATTTCAATTGTGAGATCGTCTCTCTAAAACTATTTGGCATTAAGTAAATTTTTGAGACCTAGAGTTATGAGATGTAGTTGTGTTCTGAGATGTCGAGCATGATAAAATAGAGCTTAGAAAATTTATGAAATTGTATTTTATAGTGAAATATCTATTTGTGATGAATAGTATGTCTTTATATTAGTTAAAAGAACTTTAGGTTCCCGGTAGATAGAAAGATAAGTTCTTTGTTGTACTTTTGGTTTGTTTGCATTAGGATTGTTTTGATTGCATCTGTTAGTTTAGAATGTCTGATTTGAATTTTGTTTGTTGTTGTTGTGATCGGGTGGTGAAAGTTTAACGTTTAACGACTTTAGTTTAGAATGTCTGATTTGAATTTTGTTTGTTGTTGTTGTGATCGGGTGGTGAAAGTTTAACGTTTAACGACTTTATTTCCGGGCTTTATGTATAAATGTATGAGAAATAGAGTTACTTTGGGAGTATTTTGTGTTTGTTGGTTAAACGTGAAGAATACGAAGAAATGAAAAAAAAAACAAGACGATAAATGGAGCTCGAGAAGTCCAGATATGATAAACCGAAGTTGTACGGCAACGGTATTTTAAAACGAGCATAACTTGAGCTAGGAATTGAGTTACGGGACCCATGACCTATCAACGGAAAGGTCTCGGAAAACTACACATGAAAATCAAGGTTGCACAGGAAGGTGGCGCCACTGACGCCTCCATAGGCGCCACCGACGCCGGGGTCCGGGTTTTTGTTGAGATTGGGCCTATTTCGAAGGGATTTAAAAGATAAAAAACCCTAATACGAAGGAAAACTTTTTCACACAGCAATCTTGGACGAAAATTAGCAATCTTGGATCATTCTCAAGCTCTTCCAACATCAAGAATATCAATTTCATCCGAATTACATGATCAAATACACTCGTGTTGAAGAATCGATGATGACGCAAGGCTAAATCCATTGTGATTCACTTCGGGGGAAGGGTTTATGCAAGTTCTTATTTTTCTTAGTTTGTAACTTAGATTGGGATTGAATCTTGAACCTTTTAAGTTCTTTTGGATTCAATTTATGATTTGATTCGTTAAACGGTTTGATTATGATTTAACCTGATTTTGATATTCTTTACTTTGGTTGTTTTTAATCATTGTGTGATTAATTATAAGAATTAGGGTTTCATTATTCAAATTGGTAATTGTGTGAATAAGGTCCTTTAAACTTTAATCCATAATTGTCACTTAAATCATATCATGTGTAAGTCACCATTAATGACTTCTCACTAGGTTTCATTCAAGAAAAATTGTAACTTTGCCAAACCTGGACTCTAAAGTGGGTTGTTTTTTTTGAACTTAAGGAATATGGTCATGACCTAAGATCTATATCAATCTCTAATAAACAACAAGTGAAGGTTCTAGTCTTATAAACACACTAAGCTTTACTTGAAAACTTTTGCAAAGATTCGCATTTGGTAGAATGGTTTCTGAAATTTTTATTTTTTATTTATTTATTTATTTTTTTGAAATTTTTACCTTAATTCTGCAGAACTCCCCTCACCCCCACACTTAGAAGGTGCATTGTCCCCAATGCACCATTCGATCTGTTGGAAAAATTGTGGATTTAAGGGGAGTTTTCATCATCATGACCATGCTCTCCTAATCATCACAACAGGTTATCATTCGGGTTGTACCACAACACACGTACCACAGATTCACTCATTCCCACATACATAGTTATTGTTTTACACCCCAACCACATATTAAACACACCAAAAGTGTCACACCCCCAAACCACAGCGGTGTCCCGCGGGGAGCGAACGTCATGGTTTCATAGTCACTAATCGACCACTACATGGTTTTGTAAAACATACGTCTCAAATAAGTTTAAGGTACATCATTGTTCAGAGTTAAATTTGCGGAAGCAATAGTAATAAGGTAAATTGTTTTCAAAACATGACATATATGAAAATGAATGTCCCAAACAACATGAATGGCCCTAAACATGAGATGATCCATGCTAGCTTAACCTGTTGCATCTATCAATTACCTGAGAAAACATGCATGAAAAATGTCAACATAATGTTGGTGAGCTCACAAGTTTTAAGTAACAATAAATAGCGTAATGGACCACAATACTTTCTATGATTTGATTGTTGTACATAAAATGCTACAAATTATATAAGCGCCGCAACCGAAGCTAGACTGTAACTGTAATAAATTGCCCCTACCCATGCCTACCTTGAGCATGGGTGTGAACAGGCTAATAATGCACTTGTTTAGACCTCCAGTCAAGGTTAGGGTAATTAACCCGCGTGGGGGTAGTCAAATCCAATAGTACTATCCATGATTACCTCGTCTTAGGAAATAAACTAACGGTTCGATAATAGGGGACTTCATATGGTAAGTAAACAACTTATATAACATGTGAAATCATTGACAAGTAAATGTGTCCAAGAAAATTAGTAATTTGCATGTAATCTCTCCCAAAAGGAAAATAAGTAAAAATGGGGCCGTGAAACTCACCTCAATTGCACGCGTGAATACTAGCAATAGTCTGTATGTATGATTGGTCTAGGAATCTCCTAAACAAAATCATAATATATTCATGAGGTCATGATTACTAACCCTATATGGTCATGCATAACTCATCCACAAAGTTAGTTTTGAAAATGTCACTTGACTAATTAGACACGTCGAGTCATAAATGTTTTATTTAGATTCTTGTCTT
>BJCN01307468.1:0-13004 GCA_018326445.1 Flaveria brownii
CGATGTCCACATGCAGCATCCTACAACCGCACCACGACTTTGTTATGTCCGATATCCAATCGGCCCTCATCCCACCCTCTCCAGACACTGTCTTTGCCCTCGTCAACTGCTCCATCGACTCCCCCCTCCTCAACCACTACAAATCCCTATGCTTCAACTTCTCCGCCTCTCGCTCATGTGGCGACCTATACGCCTCATGCACGTCGTTCAAGATCTTTCAAATGTTTTCCAACGACACGCCTCCCGCGTGCTGTTTTACATCGTACGCTACGATCAAGTTTATGAGCATGAATATACTGGATTGCACTCATTATACGAGCTTTTACGATGTTGATAAGCTGAAGGACGAGAAGCCCGTGGATTGGTCCTACGGGATCAAGCTGTCGTATAGTGTGCCCGATACGGGGTGTGATCGGTGCCGGAGATCGGGTGGAACTTGTGGGTTTGATGTTGAAACGGAAGGATTGTTGTGCGTTTGCTCACCAACGGTTAACTCAACAAGACAATGTGGTAATTAATGTTAACAAACTTCTCATTAATTAGCTTTTACTTTTACCCTACATGTACATATGTTATATTTTGTCTTTTAACGTTTAACAGGAAGCTAAAAGTATAATGTGACAAATTAATTGTGTTTGTTAAAGTTAATTTTGAACGCATAAAACCTGCATTGCTTGTTTTCATTAAAAGATTAGAAATTTAAAGAGAGAAAAGTTCCAGTTGTATAAAAAGTTAAATTTAATTTTAGTGCTTTAAAATAATAATTATTTTTTTTTTCAAAAGATTATAAAAGTATATTTACATTTAAAAGTATCAAGTTATTTCAATTCCTCCTTAAAAGTTTTATTGGTCATTTCAGTTTCATACTAAAAATATGAAATATTTAGACTGAAATTGAAAAAGTTTATAAACTTTTAAAGGTAAATGTTATTTTTATCAAATCTCAGGGAACAAAATCAAATTTATTTCTTGTATAAATACATAAGTTACATTTAGTTAAGGAAAAAGTTTACTATATCAACTAAGTGAGTATTTGGAAGTGTTTATTTTTATTAACTTTTAACTTTTTAACTTTTAAAAAGTTAAAAAGTTATTTTATAGTGTTTGGTAATATGATTGTTGTGAGACAATAAATTAATAAGTTACTCCATATTAACTTATTAACTTATTAAAAATGTCAATAAATCAATAAGTTGCGTTATAAAAATAATCCCAAACATGTCAAACATTCTACCTTTCACTTCCTCTCATATGTATGGATGTTTAGTTCTTATAATGTTTTGGAATAATTACATTATAGATTTGTGATCTACAAAAAAAAAACTATGACAAGATTAATCATTTGACATACGAAAATAATAAATAACAAACAAACAAATTAACGAACCTTAAATCTCACTCTACAGTAAAACTGCGAGTCAGGTCTTTGGGAGGGGTAGAGTGAGAACATGCCTTTATTATATTTCAAAGCATAGAGAGATTGCTCCTATTAAGATCCCGACTTCATACGGAAATAATATATATATATGTTTGAATTGCAGGTCCGGTTGGTGCTCCAATCCCGGGCAGGGGTAGGGAGAGATTACTTGTGCATCTGTCATTAAGCGTTGTTTTTGTTTATGTTCTGATTTCTAGTGCGAGTATCATGTCTTGATGAAAAATGACATGAAATGCAATTCAATGGAAACTTTAAGTAATTGTTTGTTAAGAAATGATCAAATGCATGATCGATGATATGTTATAATGTAAACGTAATGGTGTTACATTTGTCAGTTTTTTGCTGAGTTTATAACTTTATATGTATATGCATTTGGTTAAAACTATCTATCATTACCTTTTCCAACATCACCCTACATAGTTGCTGCCTATTTCACTCTCCTTTTATTCTTTCACTCGCCACACTTGCTCACTCTTTTAAAGTAAGTTAATTAAACAGATGGTCCATGTGGTTTACCCGTACTGTATATTTAGTCATAATACATCAGAAAGTACACAGACGGTCTCCAGTGTTCATTAAAACACACTTGGTCCTAGGTGTTTTCAAGCAAGATTAACCGAAGGCGTTTGGTGCATACAAGCTAGCAACCTCAGTCATTAGTGAAGGTCATCCGATCATTTCCAACAAGATCAAGGTAAAAAGTTTTAAACTTTGTTATCTTCTTCTCAAGGTTTACTTTATCTGACATCTGCAATTCAGCGCGTGCATTATCGATATGATCAAAGATGGTTTTGTGATTTTATTTTTTTCTGCTGCAATAAACAAACTTTAAAAGTTGTCAGCAATCCCAAACAATGTATTAGAACCGCTTTTATAAGATTCTTAAAACCTAAGTAGTTTATAAGTTATTAAACCGGATAAAGCTTCAAACTTATTTTAAAACTTGAAACTCAATTAAAAATAACAACTTATTTTATAATTATCAATATGGTTTATCTTTATTGGTTGCTTCCTTTTTTTTTAATGATTATGTTGTTTAAACCGTAAACCAAGCCTTTAACGTCGTGTGTTATTTTGATTGGTTATTTTTTCGGTTTGTAATCTTTTATTGTATATTTTCGGTTGTTTTTGAAGCCATTGTTATAACAGAATATGTCTACATTTTATTTCAAATTTGTAACTAAAATCAAGAAACAAGATGAGACGTGAAAATCAAGACGAGAACAAAAACCGACAAGACAGGTGAAATCGTGAGTCAAGAAAAGATGTCAAAGCAAGTGGGAGCATTTTCAAAGATAATAATTATTTTGATTGTTCCTCAATTGACCTAGGGCAGTTTGATTTGTTTCTAATCCGTCTGATCCACTGACTCGGTCAGATGTGGAGGCCGGTCAGCGTGTTTGATTCCTCCTATTTGCTTCTGACTCAGTCGTCCCCTTTTGACTCATGTCTATTTTGAACTCTTATCTGGTCAGTTTTGGAGAAGCCTCTTACTCGATCAGTCCCTGCTGGACCGAGACTTTTCCATCAAACAGCCCCCTAGTTTGATGTCTTGGTAGTTTTTGAGGCGTTCTGAACAAACGGGTGCCTCATCTTTTACAAGTTTGGAACTTTGGTTTGCTCATATTATAACTTTAGTCTTCAAGTTTAAGAAATTACAGGATGGTCCAAATTTGCACAAACGTAACACCACTGATCCTTGACTTGTTTATTTGTTTAAAAAGAGAGGTAGTATGGTCATTTTAATCCCACTCAATTAGAAAACTTAACGCCCATCCAAATCAAGAATCACTCATATGATGTTTGTACAAAGTTTGAAATCACATATGTAATTTCTCAAATTTGAGGATTAAAGCTTTAATATGGGTAAATCACAGGACCATCAACGTAATTAACTCTAAATATTTTCATATGAATAAATTAACAACACAACTTTTAACTAAATATTTTCATATGAATAAATTAACAACACAACTTTTAGGAATATTCTATTATTGAAAATTCTTGAGACTTGGATTTTTGCACGTAAAACTGATATTTTTGTTGGTTTTAGTATTTTAAATATGAGTGTTGGGGAAAAAACAATTAATAGCTCGTGTTCAATTCAGCAACAAACGAGTTTGATTTGGTAGGAACTTTGTCTTTTTCGACAACAATTGTATTTTCTTTTTCTTTGAACTTTTTTATTTAGTTAAAGATCTTTTCTGTAGTTACATGATTTTTTCTTCAACTCTCTAGGATTTTTTCCTCTTTTGGTATAAACAGTAGACAGAGAGGACTACTATTAATGAACACTAAACGTGTTATAGTCCTATTTATATTTAGTTCTAAGCTCAATATAGTTAGATCAGATAGTTGTCTTAAAATGCTCTATCTTAGGATGACATAGTTGATAACAATGTTTTCAAAAGGTTTTAAGAAGAAATGATATTAAGAGATGATCTTGAATCCTACCTCGTCTTTATTGGCCCTGAAGAAGGATTGCATTAAAACGACCTGACTAGACTAATAGATCCGATGTAAAAGAATCTCAACTTTACATGTAAATAATACACATGACATCGAATGACATCACGACATCTATGAATAGAATGTGGATATAGTGACCACTTCATACTCCCAGTCTCCCGGCCACGTGGTGCCTTAACACGTGTTTTGTTTTGTAGGTATCCAATTTAGAGACTGGTAAGTCCGATTTCATATGGGTATTTTTGTTTCTTCATTGGCTCCATCCAAGAGTTCGATACGAGTTAAACAACATTCTTCTAAGGTGTTGTGGAAGTTTTGTAATTCAAGTCATGAATACATTACCGTCTAATTCATGTTCAGCTATGGGTAGTAGTCTAGCTTCTTGTGCGTTGCCTGTAAGGTTTACCACAACAGCCACATCCTTGGTATCGGGTTAAATCAATCATTGTTTTATTCCTAATTATCAACCAAACCTCATCTCAATTCGTTTTGCTTCAAAATTCAAGTTCTCATGGCATGGTTAGCTCTTTGCCCATAACAAACCTGGTTCCTCCCTCTTATATGTCTCATCTAGTTATGCCAACAAGGATCGGGAGATCTCGTATAAATCCCATATGCACTACAACACCCTCCGTTTAGCTGACAACTCCAATCAACATGATGTTTTCTACCCCAATGGGCAGTGGATCTGATTTTACATAGGCACCAGTTTCATGATAATCTGGATAAATGTCATGTCACAAAAACTCAACCTTCATAGGTAGCAAATGCAATACTGGAAACAACTTTAGGGAACAAGAGGTGCGTTATAGCACATGAAACTAACCAGCTACAAGTTGTGTCTACTAGCAACATATGTTTTTTTTAACGACAATCTATCCTAATCCTACTTCTAAATTACACCAAGTTACACCATGCCTGGGTTTGAACCCAGGACCTCCTCTCTAAGAAGCAAAGCCTCTACCAAATGGTCTAGCCCCACATTGGCACTAGCAACATACGTAGAGGACGACAAAATCAGAATCCCAAGTAATCATGGATTAAGAAACTTAAAAACCATTTCATCCACTTCTTTTTTTATTAAAAGAACGTTACTTACGTTGAACTTTATCTCGGTGCAAAATAACTGACAGAATAATAACCCTAATTGTTAATCTAAACCTTCAATCCAACCTACAATCTCACCCTTGGTTACTATTTAGTAACATTATTGTTGGGATTAATCTTTGTTTATTAATGTGTTAATGATTGAAAAATTGAACGGGTTGAGTTTCTTATTTTCTGGCAGCTGAAATTCAACAAGCTTTTAGAAGGTGTTTCAGTATGATTATAAGTGTTTAGTTAATTTTTAATTGGTACCATAGTTTAATTAAGTTAGTTGGAGTTTTATTTTATTCAATTTGTCTGAATTTAAAATTACTTTTGTTGGCGATTTAAGCAGTCCCATGGTATGTAATTAGTATGCAGTCGATTATTCAGAATTTCAGACTAATAAAGTGTAGATCATTATACGTTGATCAAAACAAACCTCATGTTTCATATTTTCTTCGGTTTGCTAAACATATTGGTTCGGGCAGGGAATTCACAGGCTCGTGATCTAGTCGAAGGCAGCAACAACAGATCAAACAAGAAAAAGGGGAACATTTTCTCTGGTGCGAAAGCAGCAAGCAACATCAGCAGATCAGAAAAACATCTAAATGGAAACTAAAATCGCCATTTTATCAATGCGCACCATCAGCGTGTCATAAACATCCAATGGTCATGATATTTCATATAAGGCATGTGCTAAACAATTGACTGAAAACAGGAAACATAATATGATTCAGGTCTCGAAAAAACGAAGCTCGATCATGAACTCTTGCTGCCTTGGGGAGTACCATGCAACAGCTTTTGCAGAACCAAGAACTTGTAATGCATATTCTACTGCAAATACAGGATCCTTTACTTTCAAAAACTTGTTATTGTCATCTTTTTTTAAATCCAATTCTACTCCAGAATCCACCCTGAAGCTAAAAGGTCCAACAAACTGCACCAAATCAAATCATCATTCAATTGTAACAGATAAATACAAAATGGAAACTTGATTGATTGAATCTTCAGAAAAAAAAAGTTTTAGGGACCTTGGTGGAACAATTGTAAAACTTGGGCGAATGAAAGCATAAAAGAAAGATATATTGAACATTTGTAACTCATTGTCATGCATAATGTGTTTATGCATCACGTATGGGAAAAATTGTGCATCACCATGTTGAAGATAAAATGAGCACAAAGCTTTCTTCATAATCACATTAAATGTTGTGACACAATAAACTTAACTTTCACATTTAGCAAATTAAAAGTTAGAGACAATCTTGAAAGCTAAAAGGTGGGTTACTAGCACAGGAAAATAACCAACTACAAGTTGTGTAACTTGTGTTTACAGGCAACATATGCAGAAGAGGACAGAATCAGAACCCCAAGTAGCCATGGGTTAAGAAATCGAACGACCATTCCATCCAAATTTTATGATTGAAAGAACATTACTTTCACTGGACTTCAGCCAGGTGCAATATTATTGAAAGAATAAGACCCACAACCTTAAACCTAACACTTTATATCATTCCTATTCCCCACCCTTGGTTACTATTTAGTGACATTTTTGTTGGAATTAATCTTTGTTTATTCATGTGTGAAAGATTGAATTTTTGAATGGGTTGAGTTTTTTTATTTTCTGGCAGCTGTAATTCAACAAGTTTTTAGGAGGTGTTTTAGTATGATCATGAGTCTTAATTTATTATCTACTTGGTATGCTTTCTTAGTTTGACTAAGATAGTTGGAGTTTTATATTATTTATTTTTGGGGTTTATATCATTTAGAGTTTGACTCGGTTTAGGATTAGTTTTGTTGGCTTTTTAAGTTAGTCGCATGGCATGCAATCAGTATGGAGTTGATTATTCAGATTAATATAGTGTAAATCATCGGTTGATCAAAACAAGCATTTTGTTTTATCTTTTCTTCGTGTTTGCTCAACATACTCGTTCGGCTGGTGATTTCTGGGCCCATATATTCCCTTTAAGTTAAAGACAGATATGCAAAAGTCAATAACAACAACAAATGTCATATAGATATTAAAGTATGTACCTGCTGCTGAAACGAAAGTGTGGTATTTGGACAAATTTTCTGAACTGCTTCTAGATTAGGTTCTTGGGAATTGTATACATCCGTTGCTAAACGAGCAGCACCTGAGAAAAAAGTTGAACCAGAGGGGAAATCCAGGAGGGCCTGAAAACGAGTTAGATCAAGGAACATCTTCTGGAAAGTTCCGAGCTGTGCAGATAGTGACACTGTTGCAAATGAATCGGCTAAAATAGCACACTTTCCCCTCCTCACACCAAGACCAAATCCTTCATTCAAACTATCGCCAGGTGGCGCTCTAACTGAGTTTTCTCCGAAACATGCAGTCATCACACCTCCTGCATGACAACATATAAGAAAACATGAAATTTGTTAAAACAAAAAAGGAACTGAACATGTTGGCGTTGGTTACCAATGATTCCTGTTGCTGAAATATGAGGATTGGAGAGGAATATGTCATATGGTTGCACCATCTTCAACTTCGGTGCTTCACTTCTCCATATGTCAATATTATTTCTGAAAGAAAAAGCAGCTGTTGCAGACAAACCAGGCTGTAAAGAGGCGACCATTGCATCGTTTTGATTGCTTCCAAATTTTTTTGGTGGTCCAGAGTTATGGTTGATGCAGACGTGGTAACTTGGGCCACTATCAGAAGAAGCAACAGATGCCAGATCAATGGCCATGGTCAACGGGACATCCCAAAAAGTCGCATCCTTGTCAATAAAAAGTCCAGGAGAAGCGGCTTCTAGAGTTAGATTATGATTTGGGAACTGCAAGAAACAATGCTAGTATCTTACACTTCAGGTAAATTAAGTGAAAGCCCTAAACCAATAAAAAGAGGTCAACTTGTACAACGGTATTCAGAATCAGCAAGACCACATCAGATCCTAGTCAAGGTTTATAACCTAAATTTTTAGTCTATCAAGATTCACAGTAAAATGCTCAAAGTTATACTGTAAACTGATTGCCAAAACTGAACATCACAGCAGCAAACTCAAATTTATATACAGGTTTGAAGAGAGAATTATAATATTGCAGAATAGTTTCGAACATAGAAAGGAACGTCCACCATGAAGATTATGATTTGATAGTTTCCACCAAAAAAATCATAATTCAAGAAATCCTAAATAACTAAAAATCATTACCTAAGTTAGTGCGTGATTGATGGAGACCACTACTTTCACATAATATATACAAAATCAGAAAAAGAAATGAAAAATAAAAAATCCAGAAACACTTTGGATTCAAGAATCAGGACCCAAATGAAGATTTCAGGACTGATGGCCACAGCAAACAATCGATGGCCACTTGCGTGATTTCTGTGGACTATTCACAGAACCTGTGATTGCACTCAGATCAAAAGAGCTATGCCCCTTTGAAGCTAACCGATTTTTTCATTCATTTCTAGTGTTCCACTAAGCCAAACATGAATCCAGCTATTACTCATCAATGAGCATTAATGATATTGGGAAATGAAAGAAAGAAGATTAAGCAAGTATATTAATATTAGGGGACTATGCATCCAAAACATGTCAAAAGACTGACCACCTATCAACATAGAACAAATATAGATCACCCTTACTATAATGTGACTTTTTATTGGCATGTAAGATAAGCAAGCAACAATGTATAATACTAAGAACCGAAACAAGTAGAGGACATTCTCATGAGTAGCAGTTGGATAAACAAAATAAGCACAATTAAGGTTTCACATTACATGGCATCCTTGCCTTGTGATGAAAAACTGCTTTTTTCCGAGGCGTCTTGTAGTCATCATCACCATAAGATTCAAAGCTCAGAAGAAGAGAATCATCAGGTGTTAGAAAGAATTCAGAGCAGAAATCAATCGCGTACAAAGACTTATCACTGAGATGTCTAGCAATGCTTTGGAACCATGGAGATTGAGGAGTAGGTTGCCTGAACCCATTTTTCTTGATACTTGATACCAACTTTTGTAGATTAAACTGACCAAGCACTGTTCCAAACCAGCGATCAAGGGCGATTGATTTAAAACCATGGGCGGACGTTTGTGGAGAGGGTGGCTCTTTTTTTACACTACTAGTCTTACTAGTCTTAAATTTTATTCTGTTAGTGTAAATATATCAAGTTTGCCCCCGCCCCCTATGGGAATATTCAAACTCCGCCACTGCTTAAAACAACACAACTCTTCATGAAAGCGTTTGACAGTTGACGGATAAATGGTTGACAGTAATTATTCGGTTACTATCACTAGTAACTGTATCAATAATAAATCCTCAACCTGAACTTATTCATAAGTAACTCTTTAGTTATTATTAATACTTGGCATGCCAACAATAACTTAAACATACCATTACAACGAGAACAAAACCCTACAAAAATATCATGTCTTAACAAGATATACTTATTATTTTTCAAAACTTGATTGTAATCATAATTATTCAATATAATACTAGACAATATTCTTTTAAATTTTGAATACATGCAACACATTGTTTAAAAGCAAACATTTTTTAAAAGAAAAAGGAAGCTTAACATTGTCAGTTCTTGATTATTGATCCATCTCTACTCGGTTGAAAGTCATTAAACTAACGAAGATACTTGTACACATGACTAATTGCTCCTGAATTAACACATCAAGTAACATTATCATCATGCATATAAAATACCTTATATATTAATGATACATAATTCTGACGAGAATTATAATTTTATACTAAAATATAACCTTGTTACTTTCATGAATTCTTCGATACACTAACCATCATTGTCTTGCCTTTATAAACCCAAAAGTTCTTGGACCCTTGTTATTACCATTAGACTTCTATTTGCTTTAAGCTTGTTGGAATTTCTGAATGATTCACCTCCTTCCACTATATTCACAAAAGATGGTACATTCATGTTTTCATCCTTAACATTGTCACATTCTTGAGCTCTCAATAACTCTATAATTTTAAAGTGAATATCAAGTTGGACCAAATTCAATTCTTTCTTTTTATGTTACAAATGATATTTAAAATTATTTTAAAAAGCTGCTTGTAAGTGATACTAGAAATAAAGATGGATTCATCTATCTTAAAATCATGTTGAGTAAACTATTCTAAAATCTTTAATATTCATTTTACTATTTTAAGATTGGCCTTGAGTCCCCTGTCATTTAACTGTTGCAATTAGTAATCAGAAACTTTTTACCAAAAACATTTTCAATCATGTACTTGGATGTGGCACCCGACATTTTCAGGTTATTACTTTAACTTCGCTAGTAGTATCTCATTATCCAGTTAAGTTATGGATACAAGTCATGTGATTTCGTACACATGAGTCTGTATCCAAACATTGGTGATCAAAATTAATAATAAATATTTTACGTAAATAAATAAATATAAATATTGTGAATTTATTTGCTACCTGTTTTGATAAGGCTATGTGACGCGATTATACAATACCTGGTAATTAAATTGTCATGCACTATATAGATATTATATATATATATATATATACACATACACACACACACATATATATATATATATATAATGCGTGAGTGTTTGTTTTTATAATTTAGAGAGTTTCGATTCGTTAGTTGGATTTGTAGCACGAAAACTCCTGTAAAATCGAAAAAGCCCGACCCGAAGCCCACTAAAAGCCCACCCAACTTCCTAATTACACTACCTAATAAAAACTAGCCAACCCTAACCCCCATTCACCCAAAAATATTCACCCCAACCTCTATTCCCGTTTTCAAGAATATTGTAGCATAGATTCGACGATCCCCGGAGATCTAACCGTTGAATCGATGCCAAATTTTTACAGGATCTTCTAGACACCTAGTAGAAGGCATTCGCCCTTGGGATTTTCATTTTAAAGCTTGGAGGGACGATTTTTATTTTTCCGAGTAGAACAGTGCTCCAGAGAAGTTTCTGGCGATTGCTCGGCTTACTTGAGACAGACCTGGCGGCGTACAGTGGCTGCAATAGTGCTGATGGTAGAGCTGAGTGAGACGGACGCGTGGCTAGTTGAATCACTCAATTCCAAGTTTGTTTGATATAGTTTCGACCACCATTCGTATTTAGTCCAATTCAGGTAATGATCATAGAAAAAAGGGTTTGGGTATAAGTCATGTGATTTGGGTTTCTCTAAAACTTATGAACGTGTAAAAATACTTGGATGAGTTTCCAAACTTTTGTTAGTCGATAACATGGTCTTGTGAAGTCATTGAACATTGTTACGGTGCCCGTTAGCTCAAAAACTTGATATTTTCTGATTCTGGGTGATTCTGTTAGCCAACCCGTGCATGATGTAACATGATGATATTAAAATCAATCACTGTGTTTTGGATCCAAATTATGTATTTTTGAATCTAGTTTTTAGAAAGTTCAACCACACTTAAATTGGACGTGTAAAACTCAAGTTATTATCTTTTTAGTGAAGGTAAGTCAAAACTGTTTTTTTACAGCAAATAAAGGATCAAGTGTTTTGATACATGATTTGTATTTTGATGAAGTTATAATTAAAATAAATGATTTGGGAAGTAACCCCATAAATCTTAGAACACCTCCAAGTAGATTCAACTCAAAATAATGTATAGAAGATTCATAATGAATTCTTGTGTGAAGTGTTGTCAAGGCTTGATTTTATGTGTTGGTTGTGTTGAATATTGTGTGACATTACTTGGGCATTGTAAGGATGTTTTGTTCATAAAATTATCAACCTATTTGTGTAATAGGTTAAGGTTACTTTTGTGGTAATTGGTTTCATTGACTTTCATGCACCCTAAGGTGAGTTTACAGCCCCACTTTCTTACTATACTATTCTTTGGGGGAGAGAAACATGCTGTTTTACGAAACTTTATGGTACATTCTATTAGTAATACTGTGTATGCTTTTTTTACTAATGTGATTTCACAAAGTCCTCCATTCGGACTGTTAATCTTGTGTTGGCGAGGTAATTATTAGTAGTACTACCAGGTTTGACAAACCCCACCCTGGCAAGTAGCGCTAGTTTGATTGTAGGTCAAACGGGTGATTAATTAGCTTAACTTCTGTTGTTGTGGCCTGTTTTCCACAGCCAAGGCAGTTTTTACTATTGTCAGTCTCGATCACGAAGGTCACATACGTAGTAACTGGATGTAGATTAGCTACTTACACATATGCTTTGATTACTGTATCTGGATTTCATTACTACTTACCGTTTTCTGTAAACCTGTGAACTCACCAGTCTTTGTACTGACTTTAGCATGTTTTCTCTCAGGTTCATGATGTGGCACGTCTAAGAGCACAACATCCATTGCATATCTTCATCATTTATTTTTAAACTGTTTTAGTGGTCTATCTACATTTACTTTTACTTAAACTGGTTTGGGCGCGCGTCTGCGCATTTTTAACAGTGTTTAAAGGTTTTTCTAAATTCGCTTCCGCAATACTTAAACATGATTGGTTTGTTTTACAATTATTAAGTAACTTATATGTTTTGTAATTATCAAGTCGTTTGGTGTTACTGGTGCTTATCTAAGATCATGGTTATGTCACATGCCTAACGATAATACCCTGTTTGTGGAAATTGAGGGTGTGACAGATTGGTATCAGAGCATTAGTTTTAGCGAACTAAAATGTGCATCTCATTTGCATTGCATTTTAGACTATAGCTAGATTTGCATTAGTTACACACACGTAGATTATTAAGTTATAATTGCTTGTTTTACTTGCTTAAGAACTGTTTGCTTTGGCGTATTCCTGTGAGCGTTCGAGTACAGGGATGGTATCTTCATCTTCTTATGCTAAGTCTAACGGGAAAAGGCCAGTTCGCCCTAATTCCCCGTTGTTACCGCCTGTTCCTTAGCACGGGTGACTCCGAGTTACTGTGAGTCACGAGAAGGTTACTTACGAATTACCGGTACCTTGCCTTTTACATTAAACCCCTCATAACTGAATACAATATCCTTGGTACTGGACATGGATGGTTCATTGGGAGCATGTCCTGCTTCCTGTTAAATGCTTTCTCAAAC
>BJCN01307510.1:0-10419 GCA_018326445.1 Flaveria brownii
AAAAGTTTTGTTTTTAGTTTCAAAATTGCCATATTAGCCCCTTGGACTTTATTATTATTATTACCAACATTATTATTTTTATTATTATTATTACAAGTATTATTATTATCATTATTATTATTATTATTATGATTAAAAAAATTTTTTTTTGAAATAATCACCATCGTACTAAAATAAAAATTTTATTTATTAAAAATACGTGATGTTACAGAAAACCCGTGTATTACACGGATTGAATAAATAATATATTAATATTATAATATTTATGCAAAATAAAATGATATTTTAAGATATGATATGACTGAAATTATGCATGAATAAGTACTATAAATAATAAAACAGTGATATTAACTTTTTATTATTTTGTTTTTAATTTTTTTAAAAGTAACATTTCGTAAAATATCATTTTTTAAAAAAATATTTCATTATCATAACTCCTAAATTAAATTATATTTGGTTTTTAAAGAATTTACTTTTTAAAAACACTAATGTTATAATATATCATATTTTTAGAAAAGTTTGATATTTTAGAAAAAAATATTATTTATAAAAATTTATTTATTTAGAAATAACATTAATAAAAAATCTTTTTCTTAATTTATAAAAAAATATTTTAATCTAAAAAAATATTAAATTATATTATTAGTAATTAAGGTAATGATTTAATATGAGAGAGAAGCGGAAAAATTTTGATGAGAAAAGTTGACACATGTCATACTAAGTTACTATTTTATTATGATAGATAGATGATCAAATGGTAGTAGGAAATCTTCAATTTTATACAATATTATATGTTAAATATATAATAGAAAAAAATAAAATAATAACAACCAACTATAATGACTTTGAGGAGTTGTAGATTTTTGATCGAACAGCTTGTATTACTTCGAGCTGCGGGTGTTTACCTTGATGTTAGTATCATTATAGGTGCTATTTCTTTTGTTTTTCTTTTACTTTTTAAAATAATACTATTTAATTTTTAACCAATATATATTCAAATATCTTTATAACATATATAAAGATAAAAGAGAAACAATAATTTTATTAAAAAAAAGCCGGTACCGTTGGTCAGGATGGGGCGGCATATGCTTTGTTTTTAAGTTCCATATGGCATTAACTAGTTGCTTTGTTGCTCCCAGCGATTGAAAATTGATAAATCAAATTTATTGTTTTGGTAAGTTATATCTTTTCTTATTTATTTTTGAATGGTAACTTACAACACTCGTTTAATCCAACTATTAGAATATGTATTAAATCTTAAATTATCATATATTAAAATTTAATCCCTAGTCTTTAGTAATGAAATTTCAACTCTTACCTTTAAGTTATCAACCCAAGTGATGGTTAGTATATAATGTTGACATTTTGATGTGCTATCATCTCATATGCATTTAATAAAAGATTATTTACATTTTCTAGTTATTAACAAAGCATATGCCATGTAGTCCTCCTTGCACATACATCACTATTAATCTAAATTTTATTCATCTAACACAAGGCCATTTTAACCGGGTGTTAGTCGGTTTTCTTAGTATTAAATCATTTTAATTGCGTGTTAATAGGTTCAAGTGTTTATTTCTATATAACTTTTTTGTAATATTAAAGTAATGCATATTATAAATAGTATAATATCCCGTGTAATAAACGGGTTTATTAAATAATATATGTAATAATTTGTAATAAAATTTTAAAAATTATAAATGATATTTGTAAATAGGATATGATTGAGTTAGAAATAAATAAGTAATTCAAGTAAAAACAATAATAATATCAATTTAAAATTTCATTTTATAAGATTATGTTTTAATTGTTTTCTTAAACATTCTGGTCTTTTTTTTTAATTTTATTTTGAAAAAATATTTATCTTATGAAACTTAGAAAAAATGGTATAAAAATACTTTGTATTTAAAAAAAATTGTCATATATTTTTAAAGTGCATTTTACATTATAATATCGAGTTTTTAAATTTTTACAGTATCTATTTTTTAATTAAAAAATATTTTAATTAATATAATCTAACTATTATAATAAAATTCGAGTCGGGGGTCTCTTTGGAAGCGGTCTCTCTACCTAACAAGATAGAGGAAAGACTCGCCTACACCTACCCTCCCCAGACTCTGCTCTTGAGTGGGATATACTGGGTTTGTTTGTTTGTTTTGTTTACCTATTATAATAAAAAAATAACTTAGTATGACATGTGTCAGCACCATAATTCTCCTCACTAAAATTTTCTCGTCTCTCTCTCCTATTAAACAATTACCTTAATTACTAATAATATTATTTAACATTTTTTAGATAAAAATATTTTTTTATAAATTAAGAAATTTTTTATTAATGTTATTTTTAAATAAACAAATTTTTATAAATAATATTTTTTCTAAAATATTAAACTTTTTTAAAAATATGATGTATTATAAAATTAGTGTTTTTAAAAAGTAAATTATTTAAAAACCAAAAATAATTTAGTTTAGGAGTTATGATAATAAAATATTTAAAAAATAATATTTTTATATGATTTGTTTTCGAACACAATATATTTTTTTTTGAAAAAATAAAATCAAAGTTATAAAAAGTTGATATCACGTTTTCTTACTTATAGTACTTACTCATGCATAATTTCAGTCATATCATATCTTCGAATATCATTTTATTTTCCATAAATTTTATTATATTACTATTTTATTTATTCAACCCGTGTAATACACGAGTTTTCTAAAGCTAGTTACTATATATAATACTATCATTTATTAAGAGAGAGAGACGAGAAAATAAAAATGAGAATTCTTATTATGTTGACATGTGCCATCTTAAAAGCCTTCTTTTATCATAGATAATAATAGATCTTTTTAGTAAAAAATATCCCAATCATGGAATCCATAAAGGAAAAGCATAGAAAAATAACAACATATTCCAACTTTCTACTTTAAACTTTTGAAGGTGTAAAGTTTTAAACTAATGTATGTAATTTTTATTATTAAAATATAAGAAACTAGTAAGAAACAATGTTATAAATACGATCAAACCAAAAGAATCCATCAACAATTTGAAAGTACTACATACCAAGTTGCAAAGCATGACAACATATAGACACCAATCCACAAGGGAGATGAGATGCAAAAGGAACCATGGAACGTAATTATATATAAATATATGAAGTTGCATGTTAAAGCTAAGTCTATTGGCTCATAGTTCGTTAAAAACGTGTTAAAAAACCACTTGATGAAAATCTCACATGGAAACAAAAAAGATGTATATGAAGGTCGAACCCAAGATGAGCAACAACATAAAACATATACAGCAACAATGCGTCAAACCAAACATATAAAATATAACATATCGACACAATGATAAATGAGATAAATGACTAAAAAAATTCACCAATGATGATTTATTACCATAGACAACAATTGTAAATGTAAGATTAGTTAATAACTTTAATATTGAATTTTCTATAGTGTTTTTTAGAAAAGACTAAAAGAAAAGATTCGGGGATCAAACTGAAATGGTAACATGTTAATTATTCATTTATTCTCTCTATTTATTTTCTTTAATGTATAAAAAAGAAAATAATAAGAAATAATTTTGGCCGCAATAAAAAAAGCTTCTCCCAAAATTCATACCGATGTCTCTGGAACCGGAAAACGGCTTTTCTCTCTCACCATCTCCGTCGACTAAAACTGTAAGCATCTGCAAACCCTAATTTCTAAATTCATAATCGTTATCACATCTCCAGATCGATTTGTGTTTCATTCAGTTGCTTACTTGTGTTTCTGCCACATTTCATAACATATGATCGAATGATCGATCTCTGCCTTACCTTCAAAACGATGTATATAGGGTTTATGCTGGATGTGTGTTTTGCTTGTACTTACGATTTACTTGTTTGCTTCATCTGGCACTTTGTTTTCGCGTTTTGAGAGCTCGGATCACCGTGATTTGAACTTGGATCTTAACTTTTTACTTGATGTTTTTAATTTGGATGTAGTTGAGGTTATTATCAATGCAGATGGAACGTTGAGTAATGTAATCGGTTGGATTTGTTTGAATCGGAAGATGAATTTTTGAAAGGAGTGATTTTAGACGTGCACGATTGAATTTCAGTTTTCAACATTGTTACTTATATGGTTTGAGCTTCTGCTAGAAATATGTGATGAAGTGAACCTCTATTGGGAATCACCGAATAATTGTTCGTGGAGTCAGTATCTAGATCCTAAGGTTTGATTAAATCGTTACATAGGGATGAATTTTCTGGTAGTGCTGATAAGAAGAATGAAAGAATTGATAATGCCTGTGGTTATTGATATATTTATGGATGTCAACCAATTCCTCTTTGTGCAGTTATGACATTCTCCTTGTTGGTATTATCTATAAGATGATTAGTGAAGCAAAAACTTTCAATTTGACTGACTCACACCAAATTTCTAGAGCAAAATAGGCACAAGATAAGAGCAATAGGCTGACCCAGCCTTCTGTGAAGTCCATAATTTCAAAATAATAATCTTTCTGAAACCAGATAAAAATTGAAGTCGAAAGGGGTTGAATATAGAAGTGACTAAGGTTGCCTTTATATTATATGATCTACTAACTAATTTAATACGTACACATGCTCTATTGTTGGCTGGTTTAGACCAAATTACTTGAAAATATTGAAGACATGTACTCCTTTTATAATTGCATATCTAACTGATTTGACAATTTGATAAGGCGATGGTTATTTGGACACCCTCTCCTTCTGACCTTCTCTTATGATAGAGAGGGAGAGGATGTCCCAATGACATAATAGGTGTACCTTTAACAACACCCTTTGATATATTCATTGGGATTTACCATATGCACCATATTTTATATTGATGCAAATAAACTTTTACATGCCTGCTGTTTTAATAAATAACGTGATATAAAAATAGTAAACATTCAACTCATAATTTCATTTTATCTCCTAATGCAAATATCTTTTCGAAAAATAACAATTACACTTTTAAATGGTTTGCAATTACCAATGATCATATCAGGGACTAGTAAATGCTGTTTATCTCATTATTTAAAAAAGTGATTGAACCTTATCTTATAAAGAATATTAACTAAAACTAAATGGTAATAGTCTGCAATCCTATAGACATCTTATTTAGCAGTATTGAAAAGGAAATACGTTAATAGCCAAGGTATGTACATAACTATTACATCATTTTGGTTGAACCTTTAACATTCTTTAGCTGAACATAGATTATCAATTGATAATTCATGTTACAACTCATGAACAAGTCCAGAATGCTTTTAGAAATGTGAGGTTTATGTAATACAAACTAAGAAGATAAGTGCACCGTACCACACTTTATTATCCTAAGTGCTTGCATGTATGTGCTATTTAGACATTAACCTTTTTGTGAAGCTTGATAAACATGAACCAGTCACTTGTATGAATTATTGTATGATACCAAACTTTAAACATTGTGGTATCTCAAATCATTTAAGTGTTCTGTTCTATGTTATCCTTATCTTATAACTTGTTTAGTGACACTAATCATTACATGAATTGCATTGGTACCAAAGTAGGAATTCAGTTTTGTGTTGTAACGCTGCAGACTATTTTTCTTCTTAACTAGACACTTGTTCATGGTTCTCCTTTTTCAGGTTCTTTATCCCTGGTAAAAGAAAGCCGTACTGTAGTATTAAGAACTCTGGAGAACGGTGCAATTCTGTTAGGAATTGATCGCGTCATTGTCTAGATATTGACGTTTAACATTGGTCACTTTTAACACAATGAAAGGCATGTATCGCAGGTTAGTTGAGATAATTTTGGGCCACACTTCTTGATTTGTTTCTTTAAAAAATTGACTTCTGTTAGGTTGACGCATGTTAATTAATCAATTTTGCTCTTTTTTGATCTAGTGGTGTTTTCAAGAAGTCAAATGGTACTGCAAAACTAATTATAACTACAATCATGGGAATTGTTGTTGGATATTTCATAGGTGTTTCTTTTCCATCTGTTTCTCTAACCAAGGTAACTTCTAAATCTTGGATGTACCTTTACTAAAGTTATGCAAGCATTTAGAAACATCTATTTGAATTTTGATTTACTCAGGTTATTTTACCCTCAACCATTTATTCACCTTTTGATGTAACGATGCGTGAGGATCAATCTAAAGCTCTTGAACGCAGTTTCCCTGAAAATCTTGGTTCGGGTAATACACCTGCAACACCTAAGGTATATATAATTAAGATTTTATTGATTTGATCACTTGTTGAAATTAACATTTTTATCTATTACAGTGTTTTTTTATTATGCTTTTTGAGCTGTCATCTCATTGCTCTTTTGTACCAGATCTATGTTCCAACGAATCCTCGTGGTGCTGAGTCTCTTCCTCCAGGAATTGTGGTCTCGGAGACTGACTTATATTTAAGAAGACTATGGGGAGAACCTAGTGAAGTATGTTTTTCAGTTTTTTACTTTTTGCACGTTAAAGACACTGCAATCTATGTATTATTATAACTGCAGCTGCCTTATAGAGTGTTGAATTTTCAGGATTTGAAGAAAAAGCCAAAGTACTTGGTAACTTTCACCGTTGGTTGGGGTCAGAGGGATAATATTGACGCATCTATAAAAAAGGTTTCACCATATAACCATTCTTTTGTGTTTATTAAATGTGAAATCATGATGCTTATTTGAGGATACTGTTGTGAAAATTTTGTAGTTTTCTGCGGATTTCCAAATCTTGCTTTTCCATTATGATGGCCTAGTTACTGAATGGGATAAGTATGAGTGGTCAAAGCAGGCAATACATATCAGCGCTAGGAAACAAACTAAATGGTATGTTTGAGGTTTTCTGTCATTAAAAACTCATTACCTTCATGCTATACCACACTGCTATTCCTTCTTTGTTTTTATTGTTTTTTTTTCCCTACTTTTTTAATAGGTGGTATGCAAAGAGGTTTCTGCATCCAGATATTGTAGCAGCATATGATTATATTTTCATTTGGGATGAAGATCTTGGTGTTGAACACTTCAATGCAGAGAAGTATCTCTCCTGTCATATATTGTTTTTTAAATACTAGATTGTAGGTGTTCATTCTTGTAACTTTAATTCTTATGCATTGGATTCCAGGTATATCCAGTTGGTTAAGAAACATGGCTTGGAGATTTCGCAGCCTGGTCTTGAACCTAACAATGGATTAACTTGGCAAATGACGAAGAGGAGGGGTGACAAAGAAGTTCACAAGTATGTTATGATTGTTTAGTTATTTACTTACGCTTGTAACTTTGTAAAATGTTACTTGAAATGGCTTCTAGATGTTGGTCACACTTATGTCCTATATGTCTGTATTGGTCCACAGGGATACTGAAGAAAAACCAGGATGGTGCAGTGATCCTCATTTGCCTCCCTGTGCAGCGTACTCTCTCTCTCTCTCTCTCTCTCTCTCTCTCTCTCTCTCTCTCCCTCCCTCTCTCCCTCTCTCTCTCTCTCTCTCTCCCCCAATTTGACATTGTTCTTTACATATATAATTCCACTTTAGTTTAGTCATAACTTGTACTGCTTTTATCCAGATTTGTAGAAATTATGGCTCCTGTATTTTCTCGGGCAGCTTGGCGGTGTGTGTGGCATATGATCCAGGTAAATATATATCAAGTATCATGAACATATGTTACACATCAGAATATCTTAAAGGTTCTTGTATTTTTAGTCTAGTGCCAAACATTACGTTAGGTGTTACCATTTACAGTAATGCTAATATTGGCTTTACTATTTTCCTACAGAATGATCTGGTGCATGGATGGGGTTTGGATTTTGCCCTTAGAAGATGTGTAAAAGTAAGTCAATCATTCTTTCTATTTTCTTATAATCTTACTTTTGTGCTAATATTGCCTTTTCTTTTTTCCTGTCACAGCCTGCACATGAGAAAATCGGCGTTGTTGATTCACAGTGGATCATTCATCAAGTCATTCCTTCTCTGGGTAGCCAGGCGAGTCATCAATCATCATGTTGTTTAAAGTTTAAAATTTAAAATTCGACTTAAGCTTTTGACATTTTCTTCTTCTGACATGATTGTTTTTCATTATTTCAGGGCCGGTCTGAGAACGGGGAAGCTCCATGGAAAGGGGTACGTGAACTTTTGCTTATTTAGTGATTACTCTAATTAATAATGATTTATACAAATATAGGTTTTATGTATTAATTTTTTTGTTTTTTTAAATAGGTAAGAGATAGATGCAAAAGCGAGTGGGCATTGTTCCAAGATCGACTTGCAAATGCAGACAAAGCTTATTTCAAGCAGATTGGAAAGGAGGACTGAAGTGCTGCATTCATGCAGGCAGATATGTACATTGTTTTGTTTTGTTTCTTTGACCCCTTTTGACCTTTCATCCATGTCATGAAAGGCGGTGACCAAAGCCCGATTGAGGTGGCTTTTGTGTTCATCACAGGGATCTATAGCCCAACATGCTTTGTACTGTAGCCTATAGCCCCATTATATGATCAGACAGAGCAGAAAATATGTCATTTTTTGTGCATAGTTTATGTTACGGTTCCACGTTTTAGATTTAGCAGAGTGGTTTTCTTTCTGTTCGGTTGTGTTAACCTGAGATACGATATATTTTTTTCAATGTTTGTAACGATGATGCCTTTTCACCTTAAGCGATACTGCTGTATAATAATGTTTTTCTTTTAAAGTTTTGCCATCTTGTCAATGTTATTCTTAGTTTCGTGGGGTTGGGTGGTGTTGATGATGTGTTAGGTTACTAGACATGTTTATGGGTTTTAGCGCCGCAGATGCTCAAGCTTAGTTCTAGTGGATTTTTGAAAACTTTATTTAGAGGCTACATATCCCCTAACAGATTTAACCCAAGCCTGTTGTTACATTTGGTTGATTCACCTTCTGCCCTTACGGTCTGCCTATGATACTGCTATCGATCGGTTGCTCAAGGTCTTAAACTGCTGCTGTGTTGTTTACCTTCATACTCTTGACACCATATCGTTTAGCTTTTGTCCACACCGATATGTCCTTTTGATTTCTGCATTGATTTTTAAAAAACGAGCCTGCAGTCGAGGTATAATCTGGCTCAAGTTGTACATGAGCCGAGTATGAGCTCAATTTTTAGCTCAGACGTTTAAAGCTGAGTCGGGTCATATAGTTTTGAACTTCAGCTGAGGCTGTCTCAATCCAGCTAGCTCGTTGAACAACCCTAACCTAGCCGGAGTCTTTATGGATGAATGAGTAGCTTAGCTCTTAGCGCTATGTTTTTTGGGTGTAATTTTCCTGAAGGATTTCAAACTTTCTACATTATGGTCGGTCAATTGTTTTGATTGCACGACATGAAAATGAAAATACACAGTACCACCAAGAGGTGATTGCTTAAAAAGGTTGAAGGTATGGTTTTCTGGTCACCAAACAGTTACTAGCATATTTAGGCGTACAAAAGAATGTTATTGGCAAAGGACAATAAAGCTACGCCTACCCGAACAACCGTGGCTAGGCGCCTAGACTTATAAACATTCTGAAAGTTCAACGAACCGTTTATGAATCATGCTGGGAAAGTTTGACTATGCTTGTTATTTTAATAAACGAATCAACACGAACAACATATCTAGTTTATTTAGTTAAATGAATAAACAAGAACACGTCTTGTTCATTCATTTCATTAATGTTCTTGAACGTTCGTTTATTCAGATTCCTTTGTGCTCGTTCAACGTCAATTTACATTCGTAATTTATATTTGTTTAAGTCTGGTTCACAAATATCATCATTAAGATGTTTTAGGTTCATTAAAATTTAGTCATAGTTTTATGAAAACAAATAGTTTTATTTACTTTTTAGGCACAAATTTTTTAGGCTCATTAGAATTCTATCAATTTGCTTACAAAAAATAAGTGGTTCCAAAAATCTTATTTATGATGTTATAAAACAAATCACAGTTATTATAAACATGTGAAAACCATTTTAGTTTGGACCAGAAAATTATAACATCAATTATGATTACTATTTTCTTGCATAAAAATTGCCGCATTCATCATCCTTTTAGCCGCTTTTATCGACATTTATAGATCAAAATAAGAGAATAGATCTCTTTTTGAAACGTCATTATAAAAATAAAAACACTTTAAGATCAATATGCAATCTTCTATTTCTTTTATTGATTTTTTAAACAGTGTCTTTTATAGATTGTTACTTTTAATTTCTACATACCATGTTAAGAAAAAATAAAAAGCATATGATATAAAGTTTTGAAAATGACCTGACTATGTATCGTCTCTATTAAACTCTTATTTAGATTGTTTTTCTCGATCTTAGTGGAAAGTAAAATATTGTAGGGGGTTTAGTGGTTAAGAGGGTACATCAATGTCAAAATTAACTTGAAATTAATTATTAGTAAGCAAAGGTTGTTGAGACTCGGTTTAAGCTCTTTGGAAGGAGTATTATTCAAGA
>BJCN01307511.1:3916-15578 GCA_018326445.1 Flaveria brownii
AATGCAATAGATCAACTCCACGGACATTCACAATCGCCATAACGATCAATCGGAGCAGCACTTTCTGTTGAAACAAATTTCCCCTGATAAGAATATGAATCAACTAAAGTAAAGATAAAACCCCTATACAAAGTTAACATCAATGCAGTAATATCCTTTTCTGATAAACATCCAAAGCAGTTAACTTAAAACCGACCCTAGCACAATCCGAACAAACGATAGAAAATGTAACGTAAACTGAAAAGCGATAGTGGGAAAAAGAGGAAAAATCTGCAGCACAAAATTGGTTGTCGCCATGCTCATGCTCCGTCGTTAGTTATGCCAGGTTCTCTGGTGGTGGTTTTGCAGATCGATTATAGAAGAAAGAGACCATGGAAGGAAGAAGGTGGCACGTATTTTCCTTGCAGGGCTGAATAAATCACACGTAGCACACATAAGCTACACGTGCTCAAGGTCTTGATTTTCATATTTGATGACAAAATAGACGGCTACGGTTTCTCTAATCACTGTTCATTACGTTACATTTTTAACATATATAGAAGAAAGAGACCATGGAAGGAAGAAGGTGGCACGTATTTTCCTTGCAGGGCTGAATAAATCACACGTAGCACACATAAGCTACACGTGCTCAAGGTCTTGATTTTCATATTTGATGACAAAATAGACGGCTACGGTTTCTCTAATCACTGTTCATTACGTTACATTTTTAACATATATAGAAGAAAGAGACCATGGAAGGAAGAAGGTGGCACGTATTTTCCTTGCAGGGCTGAATAAATCACACGTAGCACACATAAGCTACACGTGCTCAAGGTCTTGATTTTCATATTTGATGACAAAATAGACGGCTACGGTTTCTCTAATCACTGTTCATTACGTTACATTTTTAACATATAGGTTAATATGAATGGGTGAATATTATATAAATAGCATGCACAATTCTCCGACAGAAAGGGATCTGGAGTCCCCTGAAGCACCACACGATTTGCGCGCTATTCTCCCCTTAATTCTTCAAACATCACTCCATCATCATCTTCCTCTTTCGATCATCAGCACTATTTCCTCTTTCGATCATCAGCACTATTTCCTCATTCAATCGATCAATTTCACTTGCAGAATCAATCAGCTATCAGCAAAATGTCCAACGAAAAGGAGAGAGAAACTCACGTTTACTTGGCGAAACTAGCCGAACAAGCCGAGCGTTACGAAGGTATATATATATGTATAATAACTTCATCTGTGTTTATGTTTCGAGATGGATCCTCTGGTGATAATGCTGTTTTTGATTGTTGTTGCTCGATCTGTGATGTAGAATGGATTTGAATAGAATGTTTGGTGTGCGATTTGGTGTGGATGAATGTATGCTTTCGTAGATGTGAGAGTGTGTGTTTTAACGTGCGTTTGTTTTGTGAAGTGAATATTATGCTGTTTGATTGATTTGAATGTTGTTTCGATCAGTTTATAGAATAATGCATGATTTATAATGGATATCAGTTGGAAATTTGCTGTAAGAAATGAGTAGACGGTTTGGCATCGACTTCTCCTTTGGTTTCGTATGTCTGTGTTTTGAGATGGATTTTCTGGTGGTAGTTTGATTAATAATGCTGTTTGGTTGTTGTTGCTCGATCTGTGCTGTAGAATTTGGTGTGCGATTTGGTATGGATGAATGCATGCTTTCGTAGATGCGAGAGTGTGTGTTTTAACGTGTGTTTGTTTTGTGAGGTGAACATTATGCTCTTTGATTGAATGGAATGTTGTTTTGATCAGTTTGTAGCTTGATGAATGATGTAGTACAATGGATATCAGTTGATATATTGTTGTAAGAAAGGAGTAGATGGTTTGGTGACTATAGGGACGGATTGTTTCTATCAACTTCATCTTTTTATTTTGGATGTATTAGTGTAGTTTTTTTTAACATGCAGTTATTATGTATATAGATTTCCTTTTGTTTTATCAGTTCACAATGTTTCAATCTTCGGTATTGATGTATGTGTGCTTTATAATACTGAAATATATGTTGAAAACTTGGTGCTTATAGCATGCATTGGTATGGCTAGATTGATCTTTAATTCTGTTGTTAGATTAATGTTGAATGTTGTTTTGATCCTTATCCCCTTAGGCGTGCTGTATGATGAATATTAACTGATTTGGTGTACAAAATTTTAGGATGATTGATCCTCAATTCTATTGTTAGATCAATTTGGAGTGTTATTTTAGTTCGTATCACCATAGGCATTCTGTATGATCTTCATTCTCCAATTCAGTTACCTGATCTTTTATAAATGGCTATTTGTATGGAAATTCTGATTTTAAAATACTAGTAGTGTGTCTTTCCTAGAAACAGATTAAAGTTGGTACTTCATTTATTTGCTGATATGATGTAAATCTTATGATGGATTCCTGATTTTAGAGATGGTTGAAAGTATGAAGAGTGTTGCAAAACTAAATGTTGAGCTTACTATTGAAGAGCGCAACCTGCTTTCAGTGGGATACAAGAATGTGATTGGTGCAAGGAGGGCGTCTTGGCGTATCATGTCATCAATTGAACAAAAAGAGGAATCAAAAGGAAATGAAAGCAATGTTACCCTAATTAAAGGCTATTGCAGAAAGGTTGAAGACGAGCTTGCCAAAATTTGCAGTGACATACTTGAAATTATAGATAAGCATCTCATACCCTCTTCTGGCTCAGGAGAAGCTACTGTTTTCTACTATAAGATGTGAGTCATGTTGAATTATAAGCCTTTTATTGTTTTTCTTTAATTTTGGTCAACATAATGATTTTTGTTGTCCATCTTTCTTGTGCTTTTTATTTATTCTTCTAAGGGGGTGTTTGGCTTGAAGGTATTCAAGTATGTCTACTTTCATGATTGGCTTTGAATGAATGACTGAATGAAGTTGATACCTATAAAATCAAGTATCCTCCACACCCAACCTAAAGGGTTGTGTTTGAAAATACATACCTATTTCATTCCATCCGGTCATCAAACACATACCCATAGTGATTTCTGAGTGCAAACCAAATGCCACCTAAATGCGCACAGATTTTCCATACCTTTTGGATTGACAAAGACGGGACCTTAGGGGTAAGGTGAAGGTCACGGGTTCGAGCCATGGAAACATCCTCTTGTAGAAATGAAATGTAAGGATGCGTAAATTGGTCATCAGGTCCAAGTTGGCCCAAAACCCCTCAGAAGTCGGGTCCATGCAAGCAGAAGCCTTGTGCACTGGGTTTGCCTTTTTACCTTCTGGTCTAGCAAGCTATTTTAGACAAATAACTTATATGTGGATATATAGGATAATAAAGCGAGGAACTAAATTTTACCATAAGAATTTATAATACGAATACTTGGCTAATGTAACCAAGAATGCTGCAGCGTGTCTATATACCTTGATGCTCGTCGAATAGCTTTCAGATTCTAACCTTTTCATCATGTTCTGATACATGTGGATACAGGAAAGGCGACTACTACCGGTACCTTGCAGAATTCAAGACAGACCAGGAAAGGAAGGATGCTGCTGAACAGTCATTGAAAGGCTATGAGGCATGTTTTTTCTCTTGTTTTATTTTACTATAATAATGAACAGATTGTTATTTATATCGTGTTTGTAGTAATATATGGTATTTTTTACCATTCATTGAAGATTTCTTTATTGGTGTAGGCTGCAGCTGCTGCTGCAAATTCAGAACTCCCTTCAACCCACCCGATTCGTCTTGGCCTTGCTCTTAACTTCTCAGTGTTCTACTATGAAATTATGAATTCTCCAGAGAGGTGATTTTCAGATTTTTTTTTAATGTAATATATCCTTCCTTTTTCAAGAAATGCTCATGAACTTGATTTTAAACTAATTTGAGTAACCATTCAGGGCGTGCCATTTGGCTAAACAGGCTTTTGATGAGGCAATTGCTGATCTGGACTCCTTAAGTGAAGAATCTTACAAAGACAGCACCTTGATCATGCAGCTCTTGAGAGATAACCTCACTCTCTGGACCTCTGATTTGCCTGAGGATGGAGGTACTTCATAACCCTTTCAGATACATAAATTACACAATTATTTATGTTCAATCGGCTTACGTATGAATGCGTCGATTTGGGTTGTATTAGATCGGAACAAGTTGAAAGTTACCAAAAGTTTGTGCTAATGAAAATAGCCTTCTAAATTATTGTATTTAAAGATCTGGATTATTATTGGGGTATTTGTTTCATACACCACTGACACACCCTAAACTGCCGTTCACAAAGGCTCTAAAGTCTAAACTGTAGTAGGGTGGGGCTCAGGTATAAAACATAGGACCCTTATTATTACATAATATTGGTTTTGTAATCATAATGCATGGACTATTAGGGAAATTTATCTGGTCAGTTTTTTGGTTACCTGAGTTTGGAACTTTTGAAACTAAAGCTGAGTTTGAACAGAACTCAAATTAGAACTGGAAAAAATTTATTCATATCGGTTCGAATACGAGTTGATTCTATAAATCTTCGACCATAATTGAGTTTTCCATTTACAAATCATGTGAATATAAACAATCATGAGACATATTTGTGATCTTTATTCTACCTACATTTAGCTTATCATGTAATTGGTGTTCAGGTGATGAAAACCACCCCAAGGGTGAAGAATCCAAATCAGCTGAACCAGAGGTTAGCAACTAACCATTACTCCGTTAGGTTTTAGCTTTGCATGTGACATGCACGTGTTTCCCAAACAACTAATTAAACCCAAAACTAACTGTTTTGCAGGAGAAGCAGCAGTAAATCAGTAATGGGTCAGCTTTAGGCATTCAAGTAATTGGGCTTTTACCAGCTTTTCTTACAACTAGTGTTCTTGTTTTGGGCCGAAAAGGAAAATCAATCTTTTTGGGCCATCAAAATACCGACGATTTATCGGTTGTTTTATTTAGGTTTTTTAATATTTTTGGGTTTTTTTATTCATCTTAAAACGTCTCATAAGAGCTTTTGCCACTTTAGTTTAGTTTTCATAAATGGAAATTTGTTGTCTGATACGATCAAAAAGAAGAACTAAGAAGAAGAAGAGACAATTGATCAACCAAGCTCTCAAGTGTTTCGTATTTCCACTATTAATACGCATACACAACTAACAATAGTTCGTTAGGATTACAACCATTAAGCTAACGACTAACTACACAATTGCAATTAACCTCCTTAACTATTCTTTTGTTACATTTTCTACCCCCAACTATTCCCTATTCGTAACAATACTTCCCCGGTCAAAACATTCTTGACCTCAAGGATGGAATTCAGGAAAACGCAATTGGAATTCTTCCAAATCTTCCCACGTTGCCTCTGTAGCAGGTAAATGAACCCAATGAACAAGTACTTGAGTGGCTGGGCGATTACGCTTCTTCACTAGTTTACGATCCAATATAGCTCGAGGTTTCAAACAGAAACGAGGTTCCTCCAGAAGTGGAGTAATCTGAAAATGGTCCCCATGAGCTGCTTTCAGGAGAGAAACATGGAAGGTAGAATGGATTTGTGAAGAAGGCAAATCCAATCGATATGCCACCGAACCCACCCGTTCAACGATCAAAAATGGACCAAAGTAGCAAGGACCCAATTTTGAATGACGATGACGTCTCAAAGAAGTCTGAACATAGGGGTGTAATTTGACATAAACCCAATCGCCCACTTGAAACGTGCGATTAGTACGATGATTATCAGCCATTTGTTTCATGCGGTTACGAGCTTTCTCCAAGGAAGATTTTAAATTTGTAATCTTCAGTTCGCGAGCTTGAAATAACTCTTCAATTGAAACCAATTTTGAATCATTGGGAATATAGGGAACTAGTATTGAGCCCCCGCGTTGCGCGGGGGCGCAAAACAAGGTCAAGTAGAATCAATGTCGCACCACAGTTAACGACCACCAACATCAGAAAATCTCGTATTAAAATAAAAACAAAAAATAAATCGAATGGAAGTAGACGTAAAGATGTTAAACCGCAAACGTGAAATGTAAAATATTAAAATAGTAATCGCACGTTGTAACACGACAGTTAAACGTAATAAATATGTTGAAAATATGTAAAAATATTATGGTTAAAAACTATAAAACACGAAGAAGTTAATAAGTTGATTGTTTAATGTATATTTATATATTAAGTTTAATAATCTTTAATGAAACGTTGAACCATACGCGCACATTGTGGTATGTTTACTCGTAAAATTTAAAGCGCAACGTAAAACGTAAATTTTCTAAAAGTTGAAAGGTATATGAAACCAAAACAGAAAGTAAAATTTATAAAGGCTAAATTATAAAATATGTAAAAGTATTGAGTTAAAACTAAAAAGTTAAAATTTATGCTAAATAAAAAATAGTATTAAAAAAATTTATGCTAAATAAAAAATAGTATTGAAAAAATTTGATGATAAACTAAAAATAGCAAAAAAAAAAGTTTCTTGAAAGTGAGGGGGGCCTTTTTGCAATTTCTTAAAGTTTGGTGGTAACTTTAAAAACCCATAAAAAGTCCATGTGGACACCGACATTCATGAATTATATTTATATAATATGCAAAGGTGGTTTAATGCTGTAAAGGGCTTCAAATGGAGACATGCCAATGGAAGAATGATGGGTAGTATTATACCACCACTCTGCCAACATTAGCCATTTGTACCACAACAGTGGAGTGTCCATAACCATAGCGCGAAGGTAAGATTCCAAACACCGATTAAGAACCTCAATTTGACCATCGGACTGAGGGTGATACGCTGTGGAATAAGCTAAGGAAATGCCTTGCAGCTTCATAGAGTCCTTGCCATAAGACTTGGGTAATCCATTAATAAAATCCATTGAAATATCTGAAAAAATGGACTTTGGAGTGGGTAATGGTTGTAATAAACCTGGGGTAGCCACCCTTTCATATTTACTTCGTTGACAAATTTGGCAGTCTTGAATAAAAGAACGAACATCGTGCGAACACTTTTTCCAGTAGAACATCTCTTGTAATCGATGAAGGGTAGCAGTGAATCCCGAATGACCACCAATTGGTGAAGAATGGCAAAGAAGTAGGAGATCAGCTCGTAATTTGGGGTCAAAGCCCACAATAATTTTGCCCTTCTGAGTAAGTGTAGTACCGTTCCAATGGAAATGCTTGATCAAATGCCCTTGTTGTAAAGCCGTTAAAATTGGTTATAGATAAGCATCTGCGAACCAACTTTGTTGAATGCGGCTCCATAAAATATGATCAATAGAACTCATACTCAATTGAAAAAGATCCGAACCCTCCATTCGAGAAAGAGCATCCGCAGCTTTGTTCGTAACCCCTTGCTTGTATCTTATCTCATAATCATAGCCAAGCAACTTCGTTAACCATGTTTGTTGTAAGGGCGTATTAATCTTTTGCTCTAACAAAAATTTTAAACTTTTTTGATCCGTTTGAATGATGAAATGATTGGCGATTAAGTAGTGATGCCAATGCTTAACGGCTAATAAAATAGCCAATAATTCTTTTTCATATACTGATAAAGCTTACGGCTTTGGAGAAAGGATCTTGCTGAGAAAAGCTAGCGGGTGCCATTTTTGCATTAAAACTGCACCAATGCCTTTATTTGATGCATCAGTTTCAACAATGAAATGCTTGGTGAAGTCAGGTAAAGAAAGAGCTGGCGACGAAGAGAGAGCTACCTTCAAGTGTTCAAAAGCTTGCTGAGCCTCATGATTCCATATAAAAGAATCTTTCTTGAGAAGAATAGTAAGAGGTCTAGCAATTGACCCAAAAGCTTTAATAAACCTCCGGTAATAACCACATAGGCCTAAGAACCCTCTTAATTGTTTCACAGTAGAAGGAATGGGCCAATCTAGTATTGCCTTGATCTTTGAGGGATCAGTGGAAACTCCCTCCCGAGTGATAACATGGCCCAAGTAATCAACTCTAGAACCGACGAATAAGCATTTAGATCTCTTGGGAACCAATGAATTGGCGCGTAATAGTTGAAGCACAACAGCTAAATCAATCAAGTGTTGTTCCAGTGTAGCACTATAAACTAGTATATCATCAAAGAACACTAGAGCACATTTGCGCAAAAGGGGCTTAAATGTGGTGTTCATTAGTGCTTGAAAAGTTGTTGGGGCATTTGTTAATCCGAAAGGTAGTACTAGGAATTCATAATGACCTTGATGTGTGCGGAAAGTAGTCTTTTCTATATCTTGAGAATGCATTCTGATCTGATGATACCCCGATCTAAGATCCAATTTGGAAAAGACGGTCGAACCACCCAACTCGTCTAACAATTCATCAATGAGAGGAATGGGAAAACTATTTTTAATAGTTGCTTCATTCAACCGCCTGTAATCCACACACATACGCCAAGATCCATCTTTTTTTTAACCAAAACCACTGGGGCTGCAAAAGAACTAGTGCTTTCTCTGATGATACCTATATCCAACAATTCTTGAGTCATTTTCTCAATAATATCTTTTTGAGCAGCTTGATATCGGTATGGCTTAAGAGCAATTGGATTAGTGCCTTCTTTTAACACTATCTTGTGGTCACATGGCCTGGAAGGTGGCAGTGAAGTAGGAGTATGAAATACATCCGCATATGATTGTAAAAGTGTTGACACCTCCATTGGTAATTGTTCTTCTGGCACCAAAGGTACATGCTGAGAATCTCCACCTTGATGAGGTTGAAGACTAAACAATTGTGCTTGAGTAACATGATCTTGGTTAAGCAAAATGTGCATCTTTTCTTCAGAACACAAGGCAATATGCTTGGACTTGGACCCCTTAAGTGTAAATGTGATTCCACCAACAGTGAATTTCATGGTTAAGTCCTTAAGATTCCACATGATATTATTGAGATCCTGTAACCACTGAACTCCAAGGACCATATCATAATTGCTGAGAGGAATAAGGAAGACATCTGTTTTGAACAGTTGCCTTGCATAGACCATTGGAAGTCATTGCACATCTTATTACAAGTGATTACATTACCATCTACGACTGTAATCTTAACAGGAGTCATTTCACTCACATTAACATTGAGTTTTCTTGAAATAGTTTCATCTAGGAAATTATGAGTTGATCCCGAGTCGATCAAGATATGCAAAGGTTTGGTACCCACATCTCCGACCACTTTCATAGTAGAAAAAGATTGCATACCAGTAATGGCATTAAGAGAGATTTGTGGATCTGGTGCCTCATTAGGTGCAATGTCTTGAGACTCTATTGCTTCCCCACACTCCACTTGTTCATAGATCTCCACAGAAAACAATTGTTTATTCTTGCAAATATGCCCAAGTGTATATTTTTCATTACATCCAAAGCATTCTCCTCTAGACTTTTTATCTTCAATCTCCCGAGGTGATAACCTTCTGGTTGTGAATGTTTTGCCTTTAATTGGAGGTGCAGGTAACAAAGGTAAATTGGCAGCGGTACCCGAAGTTGAAGGCTTAAAGTTGAAGGATGAAATATTATTCTTATGAGATTTTGACCAACTATATGGTGCACTAGTTTTCAAATTCTCATCTTGAATTCGAGCTAGCATGTACGCCTCAGGTAGATTCTTAGGTCGTATTAATCTCAAAGGATTACCAATTTCAGATTTACATGCTCTCAAGAACAAACTTGTAGCATATTCATCATAGATCGACACTTTTGTTAATGCTAAATCAAATTCCTGACATAATTCTTGTAAGGATCCAGTTTGTCGAATAGACGCTAGAGCTCCCATAGCATCCGCACCAATCACAACTGCAAATCGTGCAGAAATGAAACCTTTGTACTCCTTCCAAGGCATTCCCTCAATGGATCCTCCTCTTGACAAAACAAACGATTGATGTCATAACAATGCAATATCTTCCAAATGAACAATTGCATAACGAACCTTTGCATTTTCTGGAGGTGCGTCGATTGAAAGGAAATGTTCCACCTTACAAAGCCAGCCTTCAACATTAACGCCATTGAATTTCAGAAACTCCATTTTTGTCAATCGATTCCGACTGCTATGATATGCAGTGGTATCGATTTCATCTTTAGCCCCTGCATCGTTCCGAATTGGTTGTTTCTTGTTAAAAATCTTCAAATTCTTGAGAATTTCCGCCATTTGATTCGAATTCTCCATCATCTGCAACTTCATCGCTTGCATATCAACAGAATTCTTCGTCGTTGCTGCTTTAATCGCCTCCAATTCTGTTAAATTGAGACCAGTTGCTATTTCTAATCGAAGTAATGCTGCATCATGTTCCTGAACCTTCTGTTCCATTGACTGATTACGAGTTGTAGCCATGTATTATCCAATCGAATGATCAAGAGTGTCCGAGAATCGGACAGCTCTGATACCACTTGATACGATCAAAAAGAAGAACTAAGAAGAAGAAGAGACAATTGATCAACCAAGCTCTCGAGTGTTTCGTATTTGCACTATTAATACGCATACACAACTAACAATAGTGCGTTAGGATTACAACCGTTAAGCTAACGACTAACTACACAATTGCAATTAACCTCCTTAACTATTCTTTTGTTACATTTTCTACCCCCAACTATTCCCTATTTGTAACATTGTCCGATCATTTTGGACTTTAGAGGGTTTGTATTCTGTTGTTTTATATGGGTTTTTATTAATGTGAACTTTTAATGATTCTTTTTTAAGAAAAGTTGTTATTTAATGAATTTATTTATTTATTATTATCTACTAGGTGAGTCCACAACGCGCGTTGCGCGTTTAATAGATCGGGCTCAGAACAGGTGTTCAGTAGTGGCTACCGAACATAAACGATGGTCACGTCAAAGCAACTTACAACGTTGTGGGGGAGCATCAGAGCCCTATTATCAACAAAGTATACAAATACACAACATGAATCCCTAACAAAGTCACCAAATGAACATCAGCATGAAACATCTAAGGAAAACTCAAAACTGCCTACCGCGCACCGCGCTATTTCAACACAAAAAAGAAAGAAAGAGAAGGCTCAGAAATGGTGACTCGATGTGGCTGCAAACTTTCATTCGCCACGCCAAAACAACGAACACAACATGTGTTTGGTTATCGTCACAGCCTTCAAACTTAACTGTCTCGTATGGTTTAACAGAAGTGGATCTAGGTTCAAATGGCAACTGTAACATCGCGTATTTTCGGTAATATATATATATATATATATAATAATAATAATAATAATAATAATAATAATAATAATAATGTTAATAATAATAATAGTATTAATAATAATAAAAATAATAATGATAATAATGATAATAAAAATAATAATAACAATGATAATTTGATTTAAAAGTCCAGGGGTGAATTTGGTAATTTTCGGAACTTAAAACAGAACTTTTAAACCAAAATCATTAAAACAAGAAACCACAGGGACCATTTTGAAAATTTATTTTAAATCCCAACCCCACCCCCCGTCGACCTTCACCACCTCCGGTCACCCTCCGGCAACACTCCGGCGACCCACAAACCTCCAAAACCACTCGAATTCAACTCAATTAAAACCCCCCGACATGCTTACCTGGAAGATTCAAACCCATGAGAGCACGATTAGATCAAACCCAACCACCCCGATCGCACCCGAAGTTGTCGGCCCTTTACACGCTATGAATCGCACTAAACACACTAAAATAATCAAATTGAATCAACCTAAACAATCCTATATATAGTACCAATCTAACTCAGTCTCAAATCGTACCTAAAACAAAC
>BJCN01307517.1:0-13883 GCA_018326445.1 Flaveria brownii
AAAATGTCATTTCCAGTCTTCCTTATGAATAATTGTAACATCCGGAAAATTTTGTCAAAATAAAGAAATAAAAGAAATGAGAAATAAAAAATAAATTTTGTAATAAAGAAAGAGAGGCCAAACTGGAGGGGTGCAAAGTATAAAAGGGTAAAATATTTTTATTATTTTGTTTAAGAAGGTTGTATGGCTGCCGACACCACCTGCTACACCCACTTCTCGATGTGTTAGAGAGAGAAAGAAGCAAAGCTTCAGTTTTAGAGAGAGAAAGAAGCTGAATTCATAAATTGGTAAGTGTTCTTTGTGTTTTTGGTTCGGTTTTATGGGTTTTCAACCGTGAGACTGATTCCTACATGTTCCTATGTGTATGCATGTGTTCGGGTGTGTGTTCTTGACATGTTTTAGGTGTTAGAGCTCCTTAAAAAGTTCAAATCTGAGAGTTTGAGGTTGAAGCAGCTTATGTGAGTTTCTAGACCCCGGTTTTACATGTTTTTAAACTTCTTTGGGGCTGAAAATGCATGTAAAAGTAGTTTATAATTTCTATGTATGTTATCCGCATGCATAAATGTATGAAGGTTAGTGTTTTATGATTTTTTATGTTATATTGATGCTTACAAGGGTAAAAATAAGTTATGATCGTGTTGGGATAGTGATTGGGACTGAAAATATGTTAGAAACATATGAAATGGTGTTCATGCACCCAAACAGGGCCCATGGGCCTGAAATATAGGCTTAAAAGTCTAAGTGGGAGATGTGCGCCCAAACAGTAGCTCATGCGCCTAGATTTGCCTTAGAATTTCTAAGTGTAAGTTCATTCGCCTGAACAGTAGTTCATGCGCCTAATGCGGGTGAAGGTAACCCAAGCACATAACCAATGCAGGTAATAGTTTTGAGTCATGAAAAACACAAGTGAAAGTAATGCGGATAAGTTAACTCTACCTCATTAGTCTCACCAAAAATATCAACAAACTTTTCAAGTATGAAAACTAATGCGGACAGAAATTTGTTCATCCGCATTTGTTTTCCTCGGCCGCATTTTTCAAAATTTGGATGAAATTCAATACTTAAACTTGGTTGTATATTTGTATCATCATAAAGTAGAAGTGTGCTCATACTCTTCTGTCATTATGTATGAAGTTCAAGAAATGCGGACAGCTCAGTTGTTCATCCGCATTTGTTGAAGTAAATACTGGAAGACAAATTTTCTTCAACATTAACTACAGTGTATAAATGCTGACAAAGTTAAAAACATCCGCATTTGCTACAGTGCAAAAACGTATGCAAACTTAAAACATCCGCATTTTCTACAGTTTTAAAGTGTCTGAACTTAAACTTTCCGCATTTGCTACAGTACACAAATGCTGACAGACTTTACTCTTCTTCATTTGTTACAGTAAACAAATGCTGATTTTTTTTAATCTTCTGCCTTTACTACAGTAGTCGACCGCATTTGTTTTTTAACACTTGTAAAAATTTAAAAAGGTCATTAAAAGGGCCATTTAAATAGATCACTATAGTTCATTTAATACTTTTCAAATTTGAGAGAATCTATAGTGCGACGAGTGAAAACACCATTCCTATTGTTCTTCATCTATCATCAAATTCATCATCATCATTCAGATTTCAATATTCATCAAACTTCATACGGCCTATATTTCGATTCTATACCATTGTAGTATCGAAAACAAGGTGATTCTCAGATCCATTCGAGGAACACATTACTAAATTTTTAACCCTATAACTTAAATAATCTCATAACAACCACAAACTAAGGATTGATAGACATTTCCGAGTTCAATGACGCAAATGATCTTGAAAATCGACTTAAACAAGTGATTTTCAAAACCCTAATTAACCTTCGGATGAACAGGGGATCATCGAAACTGAAAATGTTGACTTCAAAACTTATGGTTGAAAGTAAAAATGGATTTTAATCAGAAAACAAACATCAAAATAATAGACAAAGCATAATAAAACTGGTCATACATTTTAAAATGAAGATCAGGTCAAATTTCCATGAAACAGTACCTTTGATTGCTTAATTTTGACCATTCAAACGTCAAAACTAAAATAATCAACTTGATTTCACCAATGTAATTGATAATTTATGATCCAGATCTAACTCATATGTATCTTGTGCAGAATCCAATGGCTAACCTTACATGGAGCAAGATCCATAATGTTAGTGGTTTCCTTGACCCTAATGCTCCTAAGGCAGAAGGTTTAAGAGACATGATTAGATTCATCTTGACTACTAGAGTGCACATGCTATTACTGTCAGACCAATTATCTATGAGAACTTCATAAGATCTTTCTGGGGAACTACAGAAGTAACAGACATACGTGGTGTAAGGACTCTGTCAGGAAGAATCACTGAGATCACACTCTAGTCATCACTGAGCAAACTGTGAGACAGTGCCTACAGTTTGGTGATGATGCAGACACTCCATTGGAATTAGATGATGATGAGATTATGACCTTCTTTGCCAACATTGCATATGAAGGAGGATATGAGGGAAAACAGATTGTTAAAGTGTTGGTGGACTTGCAATGGAGGTTTCTGATTCACATATTCTAACACTGCTTGTCTAAAAGGAAGACTAGTTGGAATGACATCCCTGTCACTACATCATCTACCAAGAGGGTAGAAGACACATGTTCCTGATGTATCCAAGATTTCTTCAATGCTTTATCAATGAAACATTTCCTGATATAGTGCCTGTAGGACTAGTGATGGATATTCCTCACTACAATGCTAAGTCCTACAAGTACTTGAAGAAGAGAGATCCAAGGTATTTTTACAGTGGACATTCTTTCCTCTACTACCATGGATGCTTCAACAAATCAACCAAAATGAGAATGTAGAGGAACAAGAAAAAGAGGCTCCTGTGAATGAGCCTATTCCAGAAGAAGAGCAAGCTGCTCCCAGTCAACACAATGTTGATGAGCAAGCTGGCATGGCTGAAGAAGGATAGAGGTCAGTGTCACCACAAGTTGATGTAGGTGGTGATCTTCACACTAGACCTTCTATTCATGCAATAGATATAGCCTCACCATTTATGCCTACACCAACTCCATCATCTCAAAGATTACCAATCCCATTTCCACAATCACAACCAATCATCTCTCCCCATACATCACCCATTCACTCACCCCACATTTCACCAATTCATTACTCACCTATATCTCCCATTCCATCATCACCCTTTACTGCAGAGCATGCTGAGTTTGGTGGTTCTTCCAGCTCTTTAGAGGAATCCAAATCATCATCTGATGAGGAGGATGATCAGATGCAAATGCCTGTGAGGCAAGTGACTTCAGAAGCAGCTCCCTCTGAGAGTTTTGCTGAATAAGAGATCAATAAACCTAATGAGAAAGATGAAATGATCTCTAAGCTTCTGAAGAAAGTAGCCAAGATGAAAAATCTCCTGAATAGAAGACCTGCTATCATTCAAGACAGACTTCTAGAGATGGATGAAAAAGAAAAAGAGTTACAAGAAATAAAAAGGAAGTATGAGGTTGAGAAGAAAGAAAAAGAAGAGGAGATAGAGAAAATAAAGGAAGCTCTTCAGCATTCTAGGGATGAAGTAAGTGGTCATTTAGACACTCTGACCATCCAAACAATTGCTATGGAAGAACAGGAAGGGCTGATTGAAGAGCAAGTTGTTACAATCATTGACTCGCAAAAACAGATAACATCTCTAAACAAGAGAGTATCTGAGTTAGAGCTATTGGTCAGAATCAAACAAGAAGCAGAAAAAGAACAAGATGATCAGGGTGATAACAGAGAAGAGAAAAGAAAAGGAGAAAGTGATACAGATGATAGTGATGAAGATTCATCAGGGGAGAGTGATGATGACTCCCCACATGCTAGAAAGATGAAGTTCACTAAGTCTAAAAAGGAGGCTGAAACCAGTGGAACTAAACATGATGAACCCAACTTTGAAATGGTGGTGTATACAAGCAAACAAGAAGAAACTCACACTGAAGAGTCAGAATTCAGTGATATGATTAAAGCTCTCGACTTCTTTACTGCAGAAGAATTCATTATAGATGATGATTTGTGGGATTTCATAGTCAATCAGAGGGAAGGTACTGAACCAATAGTAGTCATTCCTTAATCTCCTGTCCCAATTGAGAAGGAATTGAGTCTGCAAATTATGTCTGTTGTATCCATATCTGATGAAAAAAAGGAGCTAATTAGGAAATTATGTGAAGAACAACAACAAAGAGAAGAATCAGCAGCTGCTACAGTTGATGAACTAGAAAAGGCAGAAACTGAGAAACTGCCCAAAGAAGCTGAAAAGGCTGAAACCTCTTCTGATCCAAGAGTGCAAACATACTCCAGAAATAGGAAATACTTAGCTGAAAAGGCCAAGGGAAAAAGACCAATCGAAGAAAAAGAACCAGTCAAGAAAAAGCAAAAAGATGATCCCGTAGCCTTGCAGCCATTGCTGAATTCTCAGAACAACATGAAAAAGCTGAAGCTCAATTGAGAAAAAAGGCTGAAATCATTAATCTAGAAGAAGGAGAGATAGAGGGTGGCAGACTGCATCTTCTTAACCACATGAGATTGAGTATGAAAAGACTCATTCACCAATGCTCCTATGTTAAAATCCTCTTCTAAAGCCAAGCAGAGTGCATCTTCTTAACCACTATATCCTGATCCCTACAGTATGACTGATATGGAAATGAAGGACTATCTGTTTGATCAAGGATTCACTAAGAGAAAACTAGGAAATATGAAGACAAATTCTCTAAGGGCTGCTATCCTTAGGATGATTAATGAGAAGAAAGAAAGGCTGAAGAAAATGGAAGAAGAAATAACCAGACAAAAGCCTAAATCCAGAGTTTCAGCACAAGACATGCAGCTCCCCAATAGAGATCATGACTCTTTGGCACCTATTTTGCATAGATTTCCTGAGTGGTTTGCTGAACCTTCATAGATAGAGCTTCATGAAGGGCTCACCACTGTAGAGATGATCTGAGGTGTGTCTACTCCCCAGGCCAAGACTGATCTGAAGATAATAGCCTAGAAGTATGACAGAGACTGGAACATGTTTATGGTCAAAAGGATCTCACGGTTAGTTCAATTCTTCACAGAGTACTCTGCTCTGGTGAACTCCCCGGAGATCTATGATCTAAAAGAACTAGCAAATCTAAGACTGATTAATCATAAGGCTATGTTCAGGGGTTATGAGTTTGAAGATATTCTCAGGATGTTTAAAAGAACAGACAACTTCAAATCTCTCAAGGCTATCTGTATGAGGAAAGATAGATCCTTTGTTAACCCTCTTAAGAAGAAAAAGACAAAACCAGCTGAAGGATTGGTGTTCGCTGAGCTCAAGGTGAAGCCTACTGAATCATTGAAGAGAAAGATGGTAGCTGGAACTCATTCCTCCACACCAATCTCAAATGTCTATTATGATGAAAAGACATATGAGTTGGTGATTGAAAGAAAATGGGGAGGACAAGAAGGGGCAGAAATCAGATTATTTAATGGATATAAGGTAAGATTGCTTGATGAATCCTATATCCACTACATTTACACCAGACACTTCAGAGATATCAGCAACAAGCTTCAAGAAGCTGATATGCAATTCTTTCTCAAATGTATCAAACTCCTGAAGATGGCCTATGACATAATCATACACAAGAGAAAGCAGATGAGGAAGAAGAAGACTGCTTTGCAATTTAGGAATATTGTGAAGCTGGAGGTAGATATGGATGGATCTCTACTGATTCATAGAGATGGGCTGTGAACTGTGCCCTTCTAGGAGCCTTTCTCATTGAAAAAACTACCCATTGAAGCCATTCACACTATGAGCCAAATGAAGATCCATGTATTAAGCAGTGCAAAGTTGACTGATGCAAGACAGTTCTCCAACATGATCTAAGCCATCCTGGATCCTTCATACACAGACCCAGCTCCTGCTTCATCTCCTCCTGCTGATCAAGACCCAGCAGAATCCTCACAACATCATCCACCAAAACCTTGAAGTTCCTACGCTCTATAATCCTTAAGGGGAGTATTGTTGGACCCTGAAAGGATCATACATGCTAATTCAAGTAGTGGATGATGGTTGTTCTACTGAAATCTCCCCAAAAGAAGACCAATTGTCGGCTATCCGCATTTGTGTATGTGGATGACCAAAGAACAAATGCTGACAAGTATTTGTTATTCTGCACTAACAAATGTGGACATCCGAACAAATGCTAACAAGAAAGTGTACATCCGCATTAGTTAATGCGGATGCTCAGCAACAAATGCGCCAAGTGTTTGTTCATCCACATTTGTCAATGCTGATGACCAAACACTAATGCGATAGAAGAAAAACCAGTGCTAATGAAGATCAACACATCCGCATGACTCAATCATCATATTCGGTCCTTGTTGTCTCATAACAACAGAGAACATCATTCTCACACCCAGTCATAGCTCTCCGATCTGGCTACCATCAATTGAAGTTGAAGGAGCAAGATATTCCTAAAACAGCTTTTCACACGTGTTATGGACACTACAAGTTTCTCATTATGTCATTTGGTCTAACTAATGCCCCAGCTGCCTTTATGGATTTAATGAACCGAGTGTGTCGGCCGATGTTGGATAAATCAGTGATAGTGTTTATTGATGATATCCTGATTTATTTAAAACGCAAAGAAGAACATTTCAGCCACATACGTGAAGTGTTGGAGACACTTAGAATGGTGAAGCTATATACTAAATTCTCTAATTGTGTTTTTTGGTTACGCGAAGTCCAAATTTTGGGTCACGTGGTAAATGTTGAAGGAGTTATGGTGGACCCGGTGAAGGTTAAGGCAGTGATGCAATGGAAGTCTCCAAAGGCGCCATCTGAGATTTGTAGTTTCTTGGGTTTGGCAGGTTACAGGAGATTTATCTAAGACTTTTCCAAGATAGCCTCACCTTTGACTAAATTGACTTGCAAGGACATGAAGTTTGTGTGGGGTCGGGAACAGGAGGATGCTTTTGAAGAGTTAAAGGCTAGATTAACTCAAGCTCATGTCTTAACATTACCCGAAGGGAGTGAAGACTTAGTTTAGTGGTCTATTCGGATGCTTCTTATTCAGGACTGGGTTGCGTGTTGATGCAACATGGAAGGGTAATAGCCTACACGTCTCGACAGGTAAAAACCCACGAAGTCAATTATCCCACCCATGATTTGGAACTAGCGGCTATTGTCTTTGCATTAAAGATTTGGAGGCACTACTTGTACGGAGCAAAGTACACAATCTTCATGGACCATAAAAGCATAAAGTATTTCTTTGACCAAAATGATATCAACATGAGGTAGAGGAGGTGGTTAGAGTTGATCAAGGACTATGATTGTGAGATTCACTACCATCCGAGTAAACCCAATGTAGTGGCTGATGCCCTCAGCCGAAAGGAGAGACCCGAGCAGATTCGGGTGAGGACTAAAGAATTCCAAGATAAGGCGTTGAAAGAAGATCGCCTTAACTCTTAACGGATGAGAGGTTTAGTCACAGAGTTGGGAAAAAATACCCACGGAGTTAGGACCCGCTTCGGGCGGATGTGGATCCCTCATTACGGAGACCTACAGGGGAGGATCATGGATGAATCTCATGAGACTCAATACTCCATTCATCTCGGCGCTACCAAGATGTTTTAAGACATGAAGGAGTATTACTGGTGGCCAGGAATGAAGTGTGATGTAGTGGAGTATGTGAGTAAGCACCTTACTTGCTTGCAAGTGAAGGTAGAACATCAGAAGCCATACGGGAAAATTCAACCTTTGCATATACCCGAGTGGAAGTAGGAGCACATCACCATGGACTTCATTACGAAGCTACCTCATATGGCAAGGGGGTACGATACCATTTGGGTGATAGTTGATCGTCTGACAAAGAGTGCTCACTTCCTACCGATCCACAAGACGTATTCATCTGAGATACTAACGGATTTGTTCATTAAAGAAATTATAGTTCGTCATGGTGTGCCGCTGTCTATGAAGGAATTGGGAAGCGTGGAGATGATCGAGGCTACGACGGAAAAGTTCGAAAAGATCCAAGCCTTTATGAAGGAGGCCAAGGATAGACAGAAGTCGTATGTCGACAAAAGGCGAAGGCCGATCGAGTTCAACGTGGGTGATAGAGTCATGTTGAAGGTCTCACATTAGAAGGGGATCATCCGGTTAAGGAAAAAGGGCAAGCTAAGCCTAAGGTACATAGGGCCTTTTCGAATTATCACAAGAATAGGAGAGGTGGCCTATCAATTAGAACTACCCGATAAGTTAAGTGGAATTCATCCGACATTTCATGCATCTCATCTGAGAAAGTGCTTAGCTGATAAAGACATGATTGTACCACTGGAGGATATCAAGGTGGATGAACGGCTCAATTATGTACTAGTGGCAATCATCGATCGAAAGGAGAAGAGACTAAGGTATAAAGTGGTTCCACTGGTGTGTGTACAATGGAGACACAGAAAAGGATCTGAGTCTACGTGGGAGGTTGAAGAAGAAATAAGACAGCATTACCTACAATTGTTTGAAGAGTGACAGGTTTCAGGGACAAAACCTCTTTAAGGGGGGTAGACTTGTAACACCAGAATCTTGTTAAAATAAAAGAAAAGAAAAGTAATAAAAAGAAGGAAATAAAAGTATCTTGCAAAAGGAAAAAAGATCAAAAGTAGAGGGGGCCAAAGTGTAAATGAGTACAAAACCCATTATTTTAATATATAAGGGAGTATGGCCACCCATGCATCTGCTTTTCTACACCCACGTTCGGTTGAAAACAAGAAGGAAGAGCAGTTCTTTTGGGTTTTTCAAGAAGAGGAAGCTGAAATTTTCAAAGGTAGGTGTTCTTTATGTTCTTGGTTCGGTTTTGTTGGTTTTTAACCTTAAAACCGATTTTTTGTGTTCTATGTGTTTGGTTGTTTATTTTGGTTTGTTTTAGGTGTTTGAACTCTTGTGCAAATAAGTTTGGAGGAGTTTTACTTGTTGGTTGCAATTGGTGAGTTCTAGAACCCTGGTTTTTACTTGTTTTAAACTTTTTGGGGGTGAAAATGCATGTTAAAATGTTTTTAAATGACTTATGTATGAACCTATATGTATGAATGTTTGAATGTTTATGTTTTATGGTTATAAAGTTGTTTTTAAATGCTTAGAAATGCTAGATTTATGTTGAAAGTATGATTGAAAGCAGATTGGGACCGAAAATGGTTTAGAAATATGTACAACGGTTTGCCATGCGCCCAAATAGGGTCCATGCGCCTAAAAGTGACTTAGAAAATTTAAGTGTATCTCATGTGCCCAATTAGTTCCCATGCGCCTATGATTTTTGCTAAAATATTTTAAGTACCAGCCCATGCGCCTTAATAGTGTCCATGCGCCCAAAAGTCACTCATGCGCCTAAGTCTTTCACATGCGCCCACTGCCAAAAATGCCTAAGTGTTAGTCATGCGCCTGAACAGTACCTCATGCGCCCAAAATTAGTGCCCATGCGCTTAAGTGTTGACTCATGCGGCCACATAGTGCTAATGCACCCAAGCAGTCCTCATGCGCCTGCATAGTGTCATGCCCCTAGGACACTTAGAAAATATTCTGAATTTTTGGGAAAAAAGAAATTTTAGGATTTGACCGTGATTTGACTTGATGTTTATATTTGTTTATTTGATGCATGTTTTGGTTGTTCTTATGTTCCTTATTAGATATTATCTATGTGGCTTTACGTGGAGTGATTATATTCATGTGGTAAAGTATTCTCATTATAGAAAGTAAAAGATTAATGATAATGGAAAGTGGAACATAAAGAACGAATGAAAGTCTTGCAAGCAAATTGAATGGAGGTGCACAACCATGTTGTTGTTAGCTTAACTGTGGGCGGTTTAGCTAACCCGAAGGATACATACAGGGTCAATCCACTGTGTGCGGTTTAGATAAACCAAAGGATGCACATAGGGTCAATCCTTGAGATTGACAGGACCCTTGTGGCATGCCCTAGGTACTGGGCCACGCTTCATGCACAACGTTAGGGGTCTATTTATATACTTCAGCTGAGTATCAGCTTTGTGCATAATGTTCGGGGTATTGCACATTGGTCTGGATGAAAGTGAAAGTTAATGAAAAAGTATGAAATGAACGAATGCGTACGATGATGAAAGATAATAAGAGTATACTGTGATGTATGTACGAAAGTAAAGGAAGTATTTTATTGAAAAGGGTATTGTCATATAAAAATTATACAAGGTATTTTAACGCTTTTAAAAGTAGAACTCATTCAGAAATGTTGACTTTTATGCATTTTCAGTTGGCAGGTAATTGTTGCTGAGAGTGGCACGCGGATGAAGCTATTCTGTAGGGCAAGACTGGCATCCATTCATGCTTAATGATCTTGTTGTTTTGTAATGCAATTAAAAGATCCTTTTATAATTTATGAAACAATGATATATTGCTTAACAATAATAATAATTAATTAAATGAATGGTTTTTGTTAATCTAATCCGCTACTTAACCTTATGAAATGTATAATGTTTTATATGTATAATGCGATAGTTGACCAACTGTGAGGTCTCTGGGAACGGGGCATTACAAACTCACAGCCGACAACTTAAAATTAAATTTTAAGTTTAAACTGTTTACAAAGTGGACATACAAACTGTATACACAGCGGAAGTTCATTTTGTCCGTTGTATATATAGTTTCATTTGTGATTTTTCATTCATCACGAGTGAGAGAAAGAAAACCAAAATTTCATAACATTCTAACATTCCGCTAAACCCTTAAACCCCTGTTCGATTCCAAACCTAAAATCTATTAGATTTCTCTTTTGATTTACAATCAAATAGGTATAACAACATGATTCTAGTCATCAAAAATACATTAAAACTTCTTGTTCTATGATTCTGATTCGAACATTATTAGACCTAAGTCGAATACCGAAATCAAACATGAATCTTTTGATGTCTTAAACCAAATCAAACACTTAATATGTGTTAAACAACCATATTCGAATGTGTATTTACTGTTGATTTGATGTAATTTGATTAAGTGCTCATCGAACTTATGTACGAACATGATGTTCATGCCAAAAAAAGTCAAAATTGATTTTTGATCTTTAAAATTGTTCAACATAAGTTAAAATGTGTTATAACTTATCAAACATATTCAAAAGTGAGTTAAAAACAAGCATAGTCAGTTAATTTGGCATAACATTCATCATAACATCATTAAATGAACAAGCATTCAATGTGCATTTAATGAAAGTGTTGACTTTTAAAAGTCAAAATGAAGTTGTTCAAGTTGTGTTCTTATGAAATGTAATCAGTATGCAAAATGACATAATCAACACATTATGATAAAATCAACCAAATGAAAAAACAATTTGGATAAAAAATTGAATCAAACAAGTTTTCATGACCAAAATTAACCAAGCAATTGACTTTGATGAAGTCAAACTGACTTGGTTGTCAATACCAATCAAACATACACTTTAAACAAATCACAAGTGTTAAGCATACATATGATATCATTACATAGCAATCACATCAATTTAGTGAACACTTTATCAACATTTCATCATTTCAAACATCATACATCATTATCATACAAGTTACTAACATAGTTCTCTAACTTCATTGAAGATATGGCAAATCTAGTATTTGTCAGAGGTCATAATCTCTGTGCATTTCTTGATCCTGATTCTCCCAAGGCTGAGAATTACAGAGATATCATACAAGCTATCAGACAGACTAGGATGATTCATGCTATAACAGCCAAGCCTGAGATATATGAAGATCACATAGTCTAGTTTTAGACTATGCTCATCTAGAGCAAATGCATGATCAACAAGTTGTTGTGTCCAACATTCATGAGCATCAAATCATCATATCGTTGTGTCCAACATTCATGAGCATCAAATCATCATATCTGAGGAAGTAATAAGGAGAGTATTACAACTTGGTGATGAAGATGCCCAAGGACAAATTGAATTTAATGAGAATTATGTGTTGCATGTTTTCAGACAGATTGGGTATACAGGAACCATTGAGAGAAAACAGATAAAGAAGTCATACATGTGTGCTCAATTCAGATTCCTAATCCACACTTACTAAAAGACAATGACAAACAGAATGACAGGATGGGATGTTACTATGTTTAGAAGTTCCTCTGCTATTGCAAGAATCATAGCAAGGAGACCATTCAACTTTGCAGCCCAAATCCTATATGGAATGATCTACAATTTAACAGAGGTGAGAAACAAGTTTCACATGTATTCTACATTCCTACAGATAATCATTAATGATCTGTTACCAAACATACCTAGAGATGGTGCTATCTTCCAACCAATTCGATTTAATGAACATGTATTCATAAGAATCAAGTCAAGCTTATATCATTGAGATGAAGTTCCTGTCCCTCCTCACATGATTGATTATGATCTTCATGTACCAGACATTTTTATGAGGATTCCAGGATAAGAAGAACCTCATATGATGTTTTAATATGTGATTCATCAACAGCCAATCATCCAACTAGAGCCAATCATTCAAGAAGAACAAGTTGCACCCATACCAGAACCAATCAATCAAGAAGAAGAAGCTGCTCCAATACCAGAACAAATCATTCATGAAGAACAAGCACAAGAAGATGTTCAAGAACAAGAACAATTGCACTTTGAACATCATTTCCCTTTACTACCACACAATCCAACCTTTTCTGCTCAACAAACACTATATTCTATTTTAAGAGATATTGATGCCTCTTTGGCTTAACAATCAAGCCATCAAGAAGAAGTTGGCACATCATCATAACATGAGAAAGATCAAGAATAACAATGGGCTCATGATAAGCAAATACAAGGTAAAGATCAAACAAGTGAAATACCAACTGAGGATGAAATTGAGTAGATAAAAGTGTTTCTATTCACTGAGTACAACAAGATGATTGAAAAGTCAAACAACAGAGCTAAAAGATTAAAAGAAAAGCTCAAGATCAAAGATGAAGAGATAGAAAAGCTCACAGCAGATCAAGCAGCTCAAAAGTTGATTGTTCAAGTCCTAGAAGAACAACTAGATCAATCAAAAAAAGAGGTGAAAGAAAAAGAGCAAGATCTTAACAGTACAAGATTAGATGTTGCATATCTAACTGAGTAGATAGATGCAAAGGATAGTGAAATAGATGAATTAAAAAAATCATTGCTGCTCAAAATGAAGAAATCCTAAGACTAAACATAGATATGGAATATAGAGACACATAACTGAATGTAGAAGAACATTTAGAATGTCTAGAGCAAGACTTAAGTGATGAATATGCTGAACAGATCATATCACCTGTTGGTTAAACAAGATCTTAGGAACAACATACAGAACTAGCACTTATTATACCTAAGGAGTCATACTCAATGGATTAATTATTTAGTAAGTCAAATCCATTTGAGAACATACATTATTCACCCATTCTCAGATAGCACTTTCATACATCAGACACCCAATCAGCTCAAATAGACATTATTCCTGTGAATCCACTCTCTGAGAAAAAAGGAATTACTCAAACAATATGCTAAATCTTTGAAAGAACAATCCAAACCATCCAAAGTTCAAGCTTCATCATCATCAAAGCCTCAATTAAGGACCTATGAGAGGAAGAGAAAGAGGTTATATTTGGCTTCCTTGAAGAAGGGAAAACAACATGTTCAAGAACAAGAAGAACCCGATTCTCCATCTCTTAAGCTGTTAAAAGTGAAAGATGAACTAGTTGATGTAGAAGAACCAAAAGAAATAACATATAAGGTTGCTATTCTTGAAGAAGGAGAAATAGACCAATCACTAGATTAGAAACAAGAGCCTACTATCATCCTATGTGATTCTGATGAAGAAGATGAAAAAGGGATGATAATGAGAACATACA